>JAZHYW010018242.1:0-14628 GCA_037355805.1 Ixodes ricinus
AATAAATAGAGGCACCGCGCCCTCTTAAAGGTAATGTTATCTTAGAAAAATTTATTTTATGGTCAGAAAAAATGGCTTTGAAATAAAATACTACCAAAACAAAAGCGATTGTTTTTAGACCTGTAAATAAACGTATTGATGCTAGTTATGCTCTTAAGATTGGAAACAGGGAAATTGAAGTAGTAACTCACCATAAAACACTAGGCATAATTTTTTCCAGAGTTTATGCAATGGGATCATCATATGGAATTTCTAACTCAAAAACTGGCAAAGGTAGCTGGCATCATCGGTCACTGTCGCTCTCTTTTGCCTACAAAAGTTAAGATTCAAATTTATCATGCTCTGTTCGGCTCACAAATCAACTACTGCCATTTAGTTTGGGGCACAACGACCAAAAGTAACGTCAACAAACCAACAACTCTTCAGAAAAAAATTATTCGTTTCATTGCTAATGTTCCGTACGACACACATGCTGAACCATTATATTTGAGCTACAATATCATGAAATTTTCTTGTATTTATGACTATTGTTTGCTATTTTCTTACGCCTTTTCAACTTTGGAGTTTATTGCTTTTTGTCAAAGCTAGCAAACCTGACTGAGCGTGAATCAGTCTTCGATGTTCGTCGTAGAGAATTCTGGAAGGTTCCCCATTTCCGTACAAATTATGCACTGCAGTCTTTTGCTCATAATCTACCTACATTGCTTAACAACATTGTAATGAACCGCATCGATATTCATTGTATAACTAAGAAAACATTGCGTACTTTTTTGTGTTGTTAGGTTAAGACGAAAAAATTGTTCTCTAGTGTCGGTGATTTTAAAATTTTATAGGAACGTTTTAAATTGTTTGATTTGAATATTATAAGAAATATTTAGGATTGTTTAAATATGATTGTGTTCCCTGTACATGCAGGGCACCGGACCCAGTCAAGCTAGCTTCTGTTAGCTTTTTGTCCGGTGTCCTCGGCATAATGTTGCTGAAATAAAGTTCAAAGTTCAAAGTTCAATACTACTAGAGACACAAGGAGAAATAGCCGTGACTTCATATTATCATCCAGTCTGGTGTACCTTTCCGATATTTCATTATTTCTTGTTAGCTCTTGCTTTGCCTGTTCCCCTCTCTCTCAAATATTCTGTTACACTTTTATTATCTTACGTGCATTCAGTCGTTCTGTCCCTTTTTGTTACTTCTTTTTCTTTCTCACTCATTATATTTTTTAGTTCTTCACTGCTTCTCCTTTCGTAAACATCGGGTACTTTTCTTCCCTGTTCCTTTCAAGGAAAGACACTCTCTTTCACACTAATACAGCTTAGACTGAAACGCCGAAGCGAAATAAATGCTTCACGAAAAGTTAATGCACAGAAATTGTACCTACTTCCGCTCTCTCCCTATCTTTATTTAAAACCTAGGAGGCAAATACCTTGAATTGTAGTTTTCAACACCAGAATGTCATTCGATGTTGTCTTTTACGCGTTGTGTATGTTATTTCGTTCCACTGGTACTTCGCTCTCGAATCCAAATAAAATCGTTAAACATTCGCTGGTTTCTGAGATTCAAAGGAAAGGTACACAATTTCGCAGCCCAAATAGCAAATGGGCTAGTGGTTTATGAGATACTATCAACTGGAATGAGAACCCTACCGAAAAACTCAGTATAACTTTTCACTATCTAGATTATATAACTGGAAATATAACTAGAGTCGTTTCTATAAAGCTGAAATTTAGATTGCAGGCAAAGAAATAATTTCCGATACCGAAGTACAGGTAGAATTAAGGTAGATTTTCAATTTCAAAATCCAGATTGCGAAAGATTATACTGGATTATTTTGTTAGGGAAACGGTACTGCTTTATGAAATTTGTGGACTGTTATATATAGGTTTAAACCAATTACACAGGTTTATGTTTTTGTCTGTTTTGTCTACTCTGTAAACTAAATTGAAGCTCCTTTGATTTTATTAAATCCAGGCCGGAAATATATTTGTTGAAATATTTGCACCGACCTTACGTTTTGTGATCTTCATAGGTAAGTTGAATTTCGGCCTAACATTTTGAACTTAGATCAGCTAAACCTACCGTAGATTTTGCCTGACTTTATTGAGTTCTGAAACTGCATGAAATCGGGAATATACAGATACTCTAACGTAAGGAACAGACAGGTTGATCTATTTTTAACGTGACTTCAATACAAAGAGAAAATTCTTGGCTACGTTTTGACAACAGCAGGCATGGATAATTCTGTCAACATTGCAGGAATCTTAGGTACCCCGAGGAACTTTTTCCGATATTAAGCATTTTAATACAGTTGATGTCTCGTTTATATGGGCCCCGTTAATAAGCATACTCCGCCATCTGGACATCATTTTTGTGGGCAAACTGGGGAAATGCAAGCATGTAGTCTCGTTATTATGGATAAATTACATTATGAATGATTGACTTTGAGACCTTAGGTGTCCACTTCATACTAGCGAGATATCACTGTAACGTTGACGGCAGATAAGAACTCGCTCACCAGTTACTGGACATGTTCGTACTCCGCAAACGTGAAATCCGTAGGCCCGCAGTCTGCCTCGTTATAACTGAAGAGAAATTCGCATCAAGAAATAAAAAATAAAATCCACAAGTGTAGGGTACAATGAAATGAGTACAGTACTCACCGCGAAAACCCCCGTCGAAGAAAGACCCATCAATCGTGTCGTGTGGAATGAAATCGAAGATATACATACAAAACTATTAAACGATCAAGGGTTTTCAATATTAGGAATGTTTGCTCTGTCCGCAGCTGACAGTTTAAAATTACGGAACTAGTGGATTTTCGGTTTAACGCTCTCAGATGGGATCAGTTTTTAGCGCTTTATTTCTGCGCGTGGCTAGGGAAGGCCGAAACACTTCAGACAATATTCCAATTAAATGTAAAGGTGCAAGCGAGCTGGACACGTAGGTACGAAAATAATTCCTGGAGAAGGGGAACAAGGGTGACAAAAAACAAACGTAAACCTATATACACTTTCTAGGTTACTAATAAGCAACCAAAATTCCACCCGGTCCTGGTATCGAACCTGGGACCTGTCCATTTTCTGTGGAGCGGTATCACCAACTGAGCTAACCAGAAAGTTAGACGTCAATAGAGCAAACCGGTTTTATCAGCTGCCACCAGTTTAACACCAACATGAATGAATGGCCTGCATTTTAAATGGTATGATGATATTACATTGATAAACGCAAAGGTACGTGAAGAGAGCTGACAAAGAATGTCAAAAATAATCTCTGGAGAAGGAGAACAAGAGGGGAAAAGGACAAAATACAAATCTACAAGAACAGCTAGGTGACTTGTGACCAACTGATAAAATAGGCCTGGTGCTGATATTGAACCAGGAAATTAGAGACATTTTCACACTAGAAATAAACGATTGATGATGTTTTCAATGTTGCTACGTACGAGAGTAGAATTATCCGGTGTAATCCTTGACAATAAAAGTAAATAAATTAAAATTCGCATCGTCATCGTCACCCGACCTCACAGCAGTCACGTGGCCCCCGTGAAGTCACGTGACCCCGATGACGTCACATGACCCTTGTGAGATCACGTGATCCCTGGTGAGGAGACGGCGACGCCACTCGGAAGGAGCAGTAGCAGACAGAATGAGGAGGTGAGGAGGAGGAGGGAGGAGGGGTATATAGTGAAACCCGTTTAGAACGAACCCACGTACAGCGAGTTATTGTTGATATTGAACTGACGAAAAATTTAAATAAAAATGCAAGCGAAAAGTACTTTTTATAACGAACAACATAATTGCTTATATCGAACTCTTACCCCCGGAGAGGAACTTCCAAAACGCGGAAACAATTGTCTTCTAACCTGTCCATCCCCCCCTACCCCAATAAAAAAGCAGGAAAGAAGGAAAATTTTAAAAGCTCAAGTTGCAAACAAAATTGGGCAAAAGAAAGCGATTCGGAAGGGAGAACACTGAAACAAACACTCTGCAAGCACGCACAGAAAAAAAAAACACCTTCAAACGGGTGTTTACGAAGAGAAGCTATTGAGAAGGGGAAATAAGCTAAAAGAACAAACTCTGCTTTCAACGAACGCATCGTGGAAGTTCGTTGCAAATATCTTTTGCTATATATAATTACTTGCTATATCAATCTGATCGTCGCGTTTCCTGCTGTTCGTTATAAACGGGTTTGACTGTACCTTCCCGTCAATACCCTTCCCTCCTCCTCCTCAAGAGCTTCGCTCTAATTCGGCGTTACAGGAAGTTGTAAACGGCTTTCATTTTTATTTTGTACAGCCTAACGCCATCGAAAGCGTCGAAGAAAGAGGTATTTTGTTGGCAAACTTTCCCCGAGCGACTGAAGCGACTACGGGAGATGTAGTTAAAGTTTCTGCCACTCTAGAAGTGACTCTGTTTACCCAAAGGTGACATCCCGTTTGCACACTTATATGCCACTGACGAAGCCAGGGCCTCGCTGTGCCGTTGACGGTGTCAGGCTCGAACCAAAATCGATCGACTGGCTCGACCTGTCGTCGGGTCTAGAGGATGGAGAGCCTACTTGTCAATATAAGGCTCCTCATTCACGTCTAGTTGTCCGCCCCCCCCCCCCTCTTTTCTCCTCCTAGCTTTCTGACAAGTTTGCTGACTTGGAAGGCAGGGTTGAGAACTAGACGGCACGGTTGAACCTGAGAGGGGCACATTGAATTTCCTAAAGTAGGCCTCCTAATTATTTTCTCAACTTGAATAATTTTGTTTATTTTACATGTCATTTTTGGACAGGCCGCTTCTATATAACACTCTGCCTTACTGAAATATCCTTTAAGTTGTCTTTGTCACGTATACGTGATTTAAAGTATCGAGGTTTGGTCTAAAATACAAAAAATCTTCAGCGATCTTTATATTCAGAGACCTACAAAGCGTGAACTGCAGTATAAGGAACGATCATTGATATTTCCCTAGTGAACAATCTTTTAAGCATCAGACATTTCTTTGTCCAATAACCGCATATGATCCAATGCGATCATTTAAGAGCGCACAAGAACATTTTAAGAATGTGTAAGAACCATATTTGATTATATCAGAACTTGCAAGAAAGTTCTGATGCGTTTCTTAGAACTTCCTATATAATATTATATTGTATTTAAATGTTATATAAGGTTATTGTATGCTCTTATATGATCTTATTTGATCATATGCGTTTATTGAACCAAGAAATTTTTTATACATATGATTTTTCACAAGGGTTCTTCAGAAGTAGGTTAGCAATAGATTTAAAATATGAAAACGAAGTTATTTTTGATCAATTTTCCTGCGAAATTTATTACCGAGAAACTGAATAGGTTCATAGGTCACGTGTTGTTCATTTCTCCAAAACCTTTGCGGGGAAATATAACTGATGTGTAGGTCAAATCACCTGGCATTTATGCAAGGTCTTTATATCGGTTTATCCTCAAATTGTAGGCGCCGTGAGCTGTACAATCACAACTTGACTCAATAAAAAAATTGAAACCTAATGAACAAATTTTAGTTAGTTACTATACTACTTCTTATGGTGATGATATTATTAATAAGCTTGATTTTTACACATCTACAAACAGCTCATGGGCTTCTGCTGGTACACAACACGTAAAATACAACATTAATAAAGCAGAAATATTCAGTTTCGGAAAACATATACCTTCGAGATTTCGGCGACATATTTTGCATCAAACATGTTTCAAGGTGGAATTAATCACATATGTGAATTTGAAGCCGCATTCTTATAGCTACAAGATGTGATAAAAGGCGCATGTGGTTACGAAAGCTGTCATTGCGGCAAGTAGGCGGTGGGAGGTTTTCCGCCACTTAATGTCCGCTAAGCCTGATACACAAGCTGGGAGGACGGTGTTACATGCACCGGTCACTGCCTCTTATTAAATACATCTTGAAATTAATATCAAACATCCTGTACAACGAAGACGCGTATCCAAACCACAGTATGGCAACGCTTTAAATGACTTCGCCCCTGGCCTCTGACTGAAGGTGTCATGCGCTGTAGCATTGCAGTCGATGTGGATTGAAGGAGGGTCTCGTCATTGACAATAAACAGAAAGTAAAGGTTACACAGGAACAACTAAAAACAATTTGCGCATTTGAATGGGAATCATGTTAATCTTCAATACGCCTTTCGAAAATTCTCACCTCGCATCGATAACTTTAAAATAGAAGAAACAACTTGCGCCTTGTGTTCGCTGTAATTAAACACGACCGGTAGAATGTTTCCGAGAAACTGGGTTAGTGGCTTAAACTCTCAGTACCCGTTCTGGGCATCACATGGTGTGGGCAAACCGGAGGTACTGTTTGGCGGACCGTTACTTGATTTGCAGTGGACTACGTGTGTTTTCAGATATATAAGAGGATAAAAAAACATAATAAATGCTCTTAAAACTACAAGTGTTATTGTGACTTCTTATAACGCAAAGCTTTTTACATGAAATACAAAATACATTTTGCAGAATAAGCATATCAAAAAGAATGTCAGCATGGGTTATTATTTCCTCAGTTTTTCATGATGTCATTTGCACGAATTGTAAAAAAAAACCTGTAGTGGTAGTTTTAAATAAAAATTAAATTAGGCGTGTTTTTCCCTACCACAGCTATTTGCACAGCTATTCTACATGGGGGTATTTTAGACACAAAACGTATTCACCTTGCAAAAAGGGGAAGTGATTTCTCTGAATATTCAACAGTATCATCTAAGACAGCAGGTTAAGTGGTTGTTTTTTCATTCTGAGGGGCTACAGGTGGCAGGATATGATATCTGATTGAGCTTTTATTTCTTTGCTTACCTGTATCAATGTAATTATCCTAGACTGATGTGCTCCAGCATCAAAGATAAAACATATTCGGCAAGCCATCTATGAAACTATTCAGGTTTTGCTTTATAAACCTATCCAAGTGGTGCTACATATTCCTATGAAATAATAAAAACACTAAGTTGTCCTAAGTAGTACCTCACCGAAACAACACGCTGCTGACACGATTTATTTGACCCAGTTACATATTCGACGCCGTTTTATTCCCAAGTAACTTAAGTAGGCATCCCGAAGCGAAGAGAGGACAAGCTAAGCATTTTCCGACTGAGCAATGCCATTTATCGCTAAAATCCTTTGGCTAAGACTTGCCCACGCCTCGTATCGGTGTCGTTGCGAAACTTGATGCGGTCTCTTCTTGTTCCGGTGCAGTGAATCGCTACGAGATAAAGGTTCTTGGAGCTAGCATTGCCTCGTCCCTTTATGACCGCTTGTTGAACGGACGATGGCAGGATTTCTCAAGCTTCTTCCGTCGTTCGATTACAACGACTGATAGATCTGCAAGACGTAAGACGTATGGGGTGTCAACGAGCATTTTCCGTGAAACCTCCTCAGTCTGGCACTGATGCACACACTCTTAATAGCGGGGTTATTTATGATTTCTCTCACACGGTAAACCCGAATTGAAAGTGATGCAACCTGTACACACTGAGATGGAACACAATGTGTATATGACAGGAAGGATGCCGCGTGGCTCGACATACACTGTTTCACCTTTCGGTGGACCGCAGCAGGTGCTACGAGCCATTCCAACCAATCCAGCGTTGCCAATATATCACGTGACTACGTGCCCCGCGCGTCGCTGTGCTCCTTCCGATGGTCAAGTGACACTAGTACGGCGTTGGATTGGCGTCGGAGACACGTAGCGTCCGCTGCGGTCCACCGTACAGCGAAACAGAGTTTAGCAGAATGTGCCACATTCACTTCACTTATGAGAACAATAGCAATTATATTTGCCATTGTGTCACAACTTTCTGCGGGGTGCGCAGAAAGTTGTATTCTTTATACAGTGCAAAACCTGCGGCGTCTGGTGAAAAACGATTCTATATTGTGTAAATTTTGCTGAACGAAACACTGCAAATCAGTGGTGCGGCTTCCGGTATTGGTGCGTTTCCTGCCAGCTGAATAAGTGTTGCGTGTCTGGCGTGTTTCAACTGAGTTCAACGTTCAGTGCCTTTTTACTTTGTGACGATCCTTTGGTCTGACTGCGCCCTGACACCCACAAAACAAAAACTGGACGCAGAACAATGCCCTGTCAGACTCCGGATGTGACCGCCACATAGTTTGATCACTTGCCATTGTTTGTAACTGATTTTTGTCTTCGAAATAAAGAATCGGCGAACCATGCAAGCATGTTAAAAGAAATATTTAATGGTGAGGGTTAATGCCCAATAAATGCGTAAGACACCATGTTGAAGACCACCTGAAAATAAAGAAGTATGTAATCCACTTGAAGCCCACTATTAAAACAAGATGTAACGTCGTGGTAAAACTCAACCAGCTGCATCTGACAGGAAAACCTCTTCCTGAATTTCTGTGATCAAGGATGAGAGGAAGCCTGGTGGAAGCCTTTTTGAGCATAATTATAACCAATCGCCGTAGCGGACTTTACACCTAAACCGACTTCGCTACCTAAATATTTCGAAGACTGTATGAGCGATTGCGAGTTTTGTAAAGTTGGACACAACAGCCAAAGTATCTAAGTTTCTGTAAAATTTAACCTAAAAGAATCTTCCCTATTTTATTAAAATGGTACGTGCAGGCTGATCTGGTACGAGCAAGCACTTTTCTCGAAATACTCCTAGCTACAAGTTTAATGCTGCGTTTTGTTGGCTGGGCGAGGGCGTAAATCCTTTAGCCAATCCGAGAGCCCGGTGCGACGGTTTGTTTACCGACTGCTCTCTTGTGATGCAAATCATTCCGCAACCTCAAACGACTCACGCAAAATCTCTAGCCCGCTTTGAAAGGCGGTTAATCCTGTGAGCACTTCTTCGCAGCTGGGTAAACAAATTTTATTTGCAGAAAAACTTGCTTCAGAGGACTTCGAAGAACGCAGTTCACTTGTCTGACTTTGAAAACGTATGATAAATAAGTAAATATGGTTTATTTGCAGCACGATATTAAGGAAAGATGTTGAAACGTAGTTATGTTACAAAATTTATTTAAACCAAAGTGCTGCGAGGGTGCATTTTACATTTCAGCGTACAATTCTCTAGGCTCCTGTATTTTGAAGTGAATTGATTGAGACAGCCTAATTTTGTGCTAGGTATTATTCGGCGGAACAAATCAAGAATATGCTACGAGAAAATTCCCACGTTTTCGTACTCAAGGGACGTATTCTGTCGAGACTGTTCGGATCAATAGAATCGCCTAAAAAGATATAGAACCCGTGGTTTTCGTGCGTTTCCACATTTACCATAAATGTTCACACTCAAAGACGTTAATCGTAGCTCGAAAGAAAAGCGCGAGCACTAAATTGAAATGACATTTCGATTTTGTGTTTGTTGTCAAATCTTTAATAATATATAAAGCAAGGTAAAAGCAATTCAGTACGGGACGCTTTCAGATTTATGGTCTCATTCGCTTGTTCGGTTGTCAAGGGTAAGACACAAGGTGATAACACGACACCCGAATTGGGACCGAATTGAATTGGAATTCCGAGAACTGGTTGTGTGACCTGTTGAGATACCACGACTAAACTGTAATTTCTGAGAACGTTCAGGGTTTCTTCGAACCCTGAATTCTTAGAACATTCAATTGTGTTTTTTTGCGTTGTCACGTGAGATTCGCGCAAATTAAAGCCTAACATAGGCTCGTAGGCGTTCGGGTCACCATTCGTTCCGTTTTCCGGATTGTCAAGGAGAAGTCGCTACGAGATGCATCAGTTAGCAGTCAAATCCATGGTGTTATTATGCCTCTCGGGTGGCCTCGTTTTGAAATATAATTACTTCACATATTATGCTGATGATATTAGGCTAAATTCAACGCAGTACGTGTACCTGCTATAAAATATCAGTAGTCATGCTATTTTATAAAAATTTAATTTCGTATAATAGTTTTTCAACTAGACTAAGCACTCTTTTGTTCAGTAAAAACAATGGTTCGTACATTAACGACTCCTCTTATCGAATTTTCTTCGAGCTATTTTTTGTATTGCAATTAAAAACAAAAGTTAATGTAAGTACGCAAAATTTTTTTTTTATTTTATCAACAGCTTTTAAGCGAAAAAAGTATTTTACCTGAAGCGTTTATATCCAAAACAAAACAAAAAATGCCAAACTTCGAAGAAAATCCGGACGCCGGACTTATCGGGCCCTGAGGCTGCATTCTTCGTGTCCGTTTCGAAAAGAACTTCCCGCCCTACACTAACTGTATTTCGGCGTCTCAAGGCGCTGCATTTAGTTCCAAATGAGGTGGTAGTGACGCGTGCGTTTTTACTTTCAGAGAAGGTCTTGCTAATCCGTTTAAGAGTCTAGAAAATATATAACACGCAAACAACTATCCTTTGTTTTACATTATTCGGGCATGGTAAATTGGTGCCCAACTGGAGCATTCTAAAATAGCAAGAGTTTGAAAAACAAACTTGTGAGAATTTTATCAACGGGGTTGAAAACATCGTTCGTTCCCTAGCCCATCTGGCAAAACAAGTCATATCTAAAAAGGCTTTGTTAGTTGCTTTGCGGCGATGTTAAACAAACAAGCCTGGTACGCATTTTATGCCTCGACAAAAGCAAACATTGTACGGAGTGACGTCTGGGAAAAGTATTTCTACGAAAGCCAACACCTTCTAGAAACTATAACCTGCACACTTTGTTTCGTGACGTCAGCTACTTCACAGCACCTAGGATACGGAATGAGATACTATATAGGTGATAACGCATACCATGGCAAACGAAGCGACTCGATCGAGCAGGTAAAGTCCAACCAGTGCGCAGTTTACCGCATAATGGAATAAAACAGCGCAAGGATACAAAAAAGAAGAGGCAAACCAGACAGGACAGAGACGCTGACTCGCAACTAAAGTTCTTTACTCAACAAAAAAGAGAAAGAAAAAGATAAAAGAAAATATACAAAAAAATGCAGAAAAAAAGAGACGAAAAACATTTTCATTATTCAACGTAATCGCACGCGCACCTTTCACCCATGGTAGCTGACTCACGGCACGCGCTGGACCCTCATTGTCAACTTCATGAATTCCAGCTCCCGCCCGACAACGCCACTGATGCTGCGCTGATACAGTTTTTTCCTCTACTCTGGATGTGTAGGGCCTCCAGCACCTCGCGTGTCACTTTGTCCCCGTGTCGTCCCAAGATGGCGGTGGCACTGGAAAATCGCTCGCACCGGCACTCTTTGCAGTGAACCGATGGGTGGCCTCCACTGTCGCCCCGAGGAATACCTGTGTTCGCGGAGCCTTTCATTCAGGCACCGTCCAGTTGTCCCACGCGGAGCGGCCGCACGAGAGGGGGATACTGTAGACTACTCCCGTGACAAATGGGACGAACGGCCTGACGTGCTTCTTGCTACACTTGTTCCTGGTGATTCCCTCTGCCTTCGCCCGAACTCTGGGGCAGATCGGGCTCATTTTGTGGTGCGGAGAAAACCACTGGGATTCCATATCGGTTTCCAACATGTTTTAATTGTGAGAAATCTGTGTAAGTACGGGATAACTACAGGTCGCTTGCGTTCCACATCCCGTTGTGTAGATTGGCTATCCTTTACTTTCTTCAGCACTTTCCTTGCGACGTCTGAAAGTAGTATCGTCGGATAGCCAGCTTCCTCAGTCTGTCCGTCTGTAGCTCCAAAGCTCTCCCCCAGAGTGTGGAGGCATGATTTTTTGAGCGCTGAGCTCACGATATAACGATGCCCCTCTTCACAACTTTCGAGTGGGCCAACCTCCAGTCGAGGATGCCTTTCTTGTATCGTGGAAGATAGGTCCTGCAGACATGCGAGTCTAATAGGAACAAAGAAAGGTCCAGGTACTGGAGTACTCCTTCTTTTGGGACCTCAAACGTAAACCTAAGGCCTCCCCCACACTTCTCGAATATCGCCATCACTGTGTTGACCAGCGTTTCCACTCGAAAGAGAGAAAGTCCCACTCGAAAGTTGTGAAGAGGGGCATCGTTATATCGTGAGCTTAGCGCTCAAAAAATCATGCCTCCAGACTCTGGGGGAGAGCTTCAGGCTACAGACGGACAGAGTGAGGAAAGCTGGCTCTCCGACGACACTACTTTCAGACGTCGGAAGCAAACTGCTTGAAGAAAGTAAAGGTAAGCCAGTCTCACAACGGAATGTGGGAAAGCAAGCGACCCGTAGTTATCCCGTACTTACACGGGATTTCTCACAATTTAAAAAATGTTGGAAACCGATATGGAATCCCAGTGGTTTTCTCCTCACCACAAAAAATGAGCCCGATCTGGCCCCAGAGTTCAGGCGAAGGCAGAGGGAATCGCAAGGAACAAGTGTAGCAAGAAGCACGTCGAGCGTTTGTTCCATGCGTCACGGGAGTAGTCTACAGTATCCCCTCTCGTGCGGCCGCACCACGTGGGACAAACTGGACGGTGCCTGAATGAAAGGCTCCGCGAACACAGGTATTCTCTCGGGGCGACAGTGGAGTGCCACCCATCGGTTCACTGCAAAGAGTGCCGGTGCGAGCCATTTTTTAGTGCCACCGCCATCTTGGGACGACACAGGGACAAAGTGACACGCTAGGTGCTGGAGGCCTTCCACATTCAGAGTAGAGGAAGAAACTGTATCAGCGCAGCATTAGTGGCGTTGTCAGGCAAGCAGCTGGAATTCCTGAAGTTGACAATGAGGGTCCAGCGCGTGCCGTAGTCAGCTACCATGGGTGAAAGTGTGCGCGTACGATTGCGTAAAATAATGTAAATTTTTCGTCTTCTTTTTTTGTATTTTTTGTATCTTTTTTTCTTTATCTTTGTCTTTCTCTTTTTCGTTGAGTAAAGAAGCTTTAGCTGCGAGTCAGCGCTCTGTCCTGCCTGGTTTGTCTCTTCCTTTTCATATCCTTGCGCTGTTTTATTCCATTATGTACAACGATTACCAACTAGCCCAGCTATCAACCTTATCGCAGTTTAGTAGCCTGTGCTAACAGCATCGCCGACGGCAAAACGACTAGCAAAAAAAGTGTTTGGATGTTATAGCATTCGATAGCGTTCTTTCCGCTCGTAATGTCTATTCTGGACTTTGAAGACGCCTTCTAGAACACCGCGGAGGAGATGCCTCACTTCAACGCGTTCATAAACTGCTATAGCCGTCGTTGAGGCACCGAAACTGTGGTTAATGACAAGGAATGCTCTCAGCAACACGCGCTTTCCACAAATACCAAGTGCTGCCTGAGGTGGGACACCAGCAGACGAGTTTGAAAGAGGCATGTCTCCCATAAACAAGCGTGGAAAACCGGGTCTGCTACAGTCTGCCATTAGCCGCATATCGAGAGAGTCGTCTGTTGCGCCGCTTTTGTCCGAGGTCGCAGGAGAGAACTTTATCTGGCAGCTGGGCAGGCCGCGCCGTCCAACACCATACATATCACACAGCGTTAGCGTGAACTTGGCATAAGCGTTGCCTGAGCCAGCACAAAAGCCTTCACCACAAAGTACCTGCGAAGATGCTGGCAATGCTTGCCGAATAGTGCGGGGCACACTACTTTTTTATTTTTATTTGATTTGTTTACTGGCATATCCGTTCTGCTTGTTCCAGGTGGCAAATGTGAAAGTGAGACGTTGGATTTAACTGCCAAAATTCTTCAGAAACAATTTTTAAAAAAATGTTTTACACGACGTGGCTATGCAACTTTTTTTAGCGTCTGGGGCCCCAACTCTTAGTTTCGCCCAGAAAGTCCAGGCGCAGCCGACGCCACGACTTGATGAGATCAATCAGTGAACATCAAATGCGCACCATCAGGGTGTACCTGTTTTTGCCTCTGCACGTGTTCTATATTCGCTGAACAAATCATAAACAGAGAACGAGTAGTGGAAAATAATTGACTCCAACCAAAAAATTAAACTGACCCAACGTTTCAAAACCGGTTTTCGGTTTTCTATTAGGTGATATCTGGGGAGTATCTCGTCTTCTCTTGCGGTACTGAAATTTCTGATGGCGTTTTCCGCCTTGTTATCGAGTCTTTTTTTAGCACGTGTCGTAGTCCACTTACATAAACAGATTTAGGCAAATCTGTTGATATTTTCTGGTGTATTTTGGATGTGCCTATGATTCAGGTGATGTCTTTTCGAGATTGTTCAATATCATGAACGGATAAGAAGTTTGATATTGTTTTTCCGCAAGAGCACGTTCGGTCGAATTTAGTACATTGTTTTGTGCAATGTAACCTTTCAGTTTTGATTCAGCCGCATAAGATGCAGGGCATTTAAGCAGGGGATCCAACTATCTTGCGGTTTTCTTTTCCTTTGGGGTGATCTTTGGTCTTGGCATGAAATGTCCAAGAGTGAGATCGCAGGAGCTACGGAGTAAAGTCTGTTTAGCGAGCACCCGTGATAGTGTTTCTGCTAGTACCTGAACGTAGGGAACGCTGATGCGCGATGGGGTCGATGCGGCGCAGCCCTTGTTGTGGGTTTTGGCGAGCGTGAACCGTACGTTTGGTGACTTGCTGGATGTGAACTTTTGTAGGGTAGCCGTTCTTCAGATCTGCGATCACACTCTGCTCCTCGTGTTTTCCTGTCAGTTTCGAAGAACAGATAACAGCCGCCCTGGACATGAGTGTTGCAACGACTGGATGCCTTTTGACCGTTATCTGTTCTTCAGAAACTGAC
>JAZHYW010018243.1:0-40473 GCA_037355805.1 Ixodes ricinus
TAAACATTGTTGTTTTTCAAGAACAATTGCGATTGTACGAAACCACGTGGGAAAAACTCGTTCTAAGCACGCGACCGTTGGCATGCAGTGAATACTCTAATCGGCGCCAAGAAGATTGGTAGCTGTCAGCAGGTGGAGTTTTTCAATCAACCCAGAGTTAGATTGTTTCCTTCTTTCTGTTGCATTCAATCAGGAGACAACTTACACCAAATCTGAGGGTAATAAAGTACTATGAGCATTCAAACATAACGGCTCCGGGCAGTATATGTCTACAAGCTTTAGCTTTGATGCACTCTTAGCTTTCGATACGCACACCGCTAGTGTAAAATGTAGGGCTGTTTCATTCTTAGTCAGCGTACCATGTGCGTGCTTACACTATATTTTTCACAACGTCAAACTCTACCCATTTGCATCTTTTTCATTTTTACACAACACTACTTGCGCGCATAAATCACCAAATTAAGACTGGTACAAGATGTCACAAAAAAACTTACTATATTTTTTTTGCCGCAAAAATAAACTACGCATCGCCTAACACTAATCTCCGCCCAAAGGTAGCGCTAGGTCACAACCAGATGCCAAAGTTTCATCCCGAACGGACACCTTATTCAAAAGTTATAAGTGATTTTCTGAAAATTTCAATGGGAAAATGGAGCCCATTTTGCCCGTTTTCGGTTTCTGGTGCCATAGAGTCCCATGTTTTCGAAAACTCAATCGGCCGCCATTTTTCAACTGAACTTTTCAGAAAATCACTCATAACTTATGAATAAGGTATAGGATCGGGCTGAAACTTTGACATCTGGTTGAGACCTCTAGCGCTATCTTTAGGAGGAAAATGAGCGTCCAGCAATTCCTAGTTTAATCTCGCAATAAAAAAAAATGTAATTTGTTTTTTGTGACACCTTGTTCATTGCTTCAACTTATGTGCAAACAGCTATCCACAGCCCCAGAATCTTTGACTGGCCAGTCATTTGCATTTATCACTGAAATCGTACTAAAATTAATTCTTATCATTTATTGCTGTGAGTGAATTATTAACCTCGGCATTTGTTTTATTATGACCCCCGCACGAGTCCTACTTTCGGTTTACCAAACTCAACATCTAAACCTTAGTGTCATTTTTTTGTGTTTTCCAGCCTCGTGGTTTCGGTCAAAATAGACACCCAGCTACCTAAATGAGACACCTGACCGCCCAAAAAGTAGTTCCTTTGTTTTGATTTTTAGGTAGTGAATTCCTCAAGCTAGAATGTTGGAAACCTAAGTCTATCACGTCATCACGTTTTCCTGGAAATCCACAAAGAGCCAAACATATGCACGACAAAAGGGCCAGCCCGTCATTTTGCCGCCTGCAGAGCAGAGAAAGCAACAGTCGGTCATGGACTTCTAGAAGATTCGCGTTCATTCTTGCACCAGACGTAACTTTCGCCCTGCTTTCTTCTCGAAAATGCCAGTTCATCCTCGCCCTCGCCCCGAGTGCACGACGCTCGAACCTTCTTTGCCGAACTTCCGAGATAGTGACGCACTGTAGATAGTAGATAAGCAGCTGCCCGCGACCTTGTCGAGTCAGTCTCGCTCTCGCTCTCTGTTGCGCTGCCGAATCGCAGTCTGCTTTTCTGCTGCCTCGACGCTGTTTCTTCACTTTTTTTGTTTGGCACAAGCAGTGGCGGATCCAAGGGGGGGACGACGGGGGCGGCCACCCCCCCCCAACAAAGTCAACCCTCCTCACTCCCTCCTTCTCGGAGGGCAATTTGACATAGGTGGACCCCCCCTTGCACAAGAAATGGGAGAATAGCATCCTTAAAAATGTTCCACCCTCCCCCCCAAACGAAGTTCTGGATCCGCCCCTGGGCACAAGTTCACCGATTAAACCTTTATTTTTCAGTTCACTATTCGTCCTCTAGTCACCTTTATTCGTGAAAATATAAATCTGATCACATTGAAATATGTGTAATTGGCCTCTGAAATCTCCGATGACGGCGCACAGGCAATTTTACATTTTTCAACTCATCAGTGGTTTTGTTGTTCATGTGTCTCGCCATTTGGCTCAGGAGGATTTTCGCGTTTTGTTCTGCCCACATTTGCCGTAGACGTGAGCTCGGAGCGCAGGCAACTGGCCCCTTGCACGAGAACTGGCGCAGCCGTGCGCGTTTCAAAGAAAGCTCGTGCAGAGAAAATCAAGCAAGGGACCAGGGATGTCAAATTCAGGATATAGAAAAATAACCCACTGTATCGAAGCGCCACCACACACAATTTCTCGCATTGATGTGCAGGCCTGGAAGGCGATCTCACCGCCATCTGTTGGTTCAGAACCACACTAACCAAGGGTGGGGTTGCACCTTAAAAAGACAGAACTGCTTTTTCGCGCGAGATTTTCGAGGCCCTGGCCATCGAGAAAAGCGCCGATGACTGCGTGAGCATGCCCTCCATCACGGTCAGCAAGAAAGAAATGCAGTTTTTGCAGTGTGGCACGGCCCCGTGAAAGGGAATGAGAGGGATATGTGTCGGTGGTAATTTGTGGGTTGGGTCAGGGAGGTATAAGTGACCAAATATAATAATTTATTTCAATTGTTTTAATTATTTTCATTTAGCATCTTAATTTAGTACTGTAATGTAAGGATTTAGCGTGATTTATTGGCATTACTTTAGGTGTGAATCTTTGGGTCAACGTGATGAAAAAGAAGTATAAAGTCTCAGCTGATAGTCAGCAGTGTGTATATCTCTGTTTCTCCCTGTCTGTGTTTCTCCCTATCGTTCTAGCTGGCCGCTTACTCTTGAATCAACGAGCCCGTGCCAGGTTGTATCGAAGGAGCTTGTCGTGACATCTTGCTCTCTTCCCAGATCAGCGCAATCTGTCACCAACCCGGGTACATGCCGTACTTTAAATCGTACGGCTTGATCTGTTCGTTTTAAGTTCTTACCTCCCGTAATAACCTCGACTAGCGTGACTATACTTCGTTTCAGCTTCGGTCCGAGCGCGGCCGATGTTATGAGCCGAAGGGCCAATCAAACAGCTCAAAGATGTACAACATCATGGCGTGCTCTCAGTAGTTGACAGGACCAGCCGGTATTTGCCGTCTCTCTGTGCGCGCTCCTCCGCCGGCTAGTTCCATGAAGCGCAGAGAGCACGCCATGACGCTCCGCTTTTTGCGCTGTTTGATTGGCCCTTTGGCTCATAACATCGACCGCGCTCGGACCGAAGCTGAAACGAAGTATAGCGCCGAACCGTTCGTACGAGCGTCTGAAGCACATGACAGAAGTGTCTGGAGCAAATTAGCACATCGTTTGTGGCCAGCGATAGCCACCTGCGACTCTCACGGGAAGGTCTCGTGTCCAACCTTATGAATAGCTGAGCACCCCTTCTGCACTGGCCTAAGAAAGACAGACTGCATGTTACATAAGCAAAACTGACGGGCTGTCCTCGCAGGACATGCTTTTCGCTGTGCACGGCATTTGCTCGGCGGAAGTGGTGTTGTTTTATCCGCTTCCGGTCCGCTTTGGGGTCGTTTTTGCAAGGTTGACATTCAGCCTCCATTAGCCTTCTTGCACAAAACGTTGGAGCGTGCTCATGACGAAGGGCAAGATGTTTCCACTCGCACAGCCTTCTGGCTTGTCAGGGTTTTTATTGCTGTAGTCAGTCCCCAAACTCCAAAAAGAAGAAAGGCCAGGAGACGACAGAGAGAAACTGAGAAGAAAACCCGTACTGCGCTGTATTGTTTGCGTGGTTGATGTCTTAGGTAAAAACGAAAGCGCGCACCGAAACGTTCGCTTTTTTTTTTCTCACTATCGAGCACGCGTTTGACCATGCACGGCACCAATTGTTGTTGCTGTTTTCACCGAAGGTTTTTTCTTCCCAGTTGTATAATATATATATATATATATATATATGTGTGTGTGTGTGTGTGAATGGTTTATAGCAGACGGGCATTAAAAATGCCATGAAAAAATAGAGCGATATTTAAGAGCCTGGGCCCAATTTAGATGAAGTTCACCACCCACTGTATGCCACGCGCACAAACGGTGTCCCCACCGATTACTGCTGGATTGGCTCGGCTGCTCGGCTGAACGCGTTCTCAAGTCTAATGTCTCCCTGTCACGACGTCCTGTGCGTCTAGACTGCCATCTGACACAGTGCTGGTCTTGTGGGCAGAGGCGCGGTAGCGTACTGCGTCACCTTCTACTAAAACCTACCACCTGAAACGCCCGTGAAACCTGACCGTGAATGCGGTGCGTCCACGTCTGCCATCGATTGCGTCCCTCTGCTCTTCCACCTCAAAAGGACACCGGGGAAGTTTGGATCCTCGTGAAGAGACTTTCCAAAACTCTATGCCACGCTCGCACTAAAGAACTATAAAACGGCGTTCTAGGGATTTATCATACACGCGCCAAGGTCCGACAAAAGCTTCTTCCGCGTCTGCCGATGCACGCTGTAGAAGGCGACCGAAAAAAAAGAAAAGAAAATTAATATAAATAAATATGTCGTCCTTTCATATTTCTCTTCTTATTGTTTTCTTGCATAGTTTTCGAGAGCAAGTTGGGTGGGCGTCATGACACGCAATAAAACTCGACCATAAGATATTCGCTTTAGCAATTCAAGTGAACTGCTTAAGACCTTGAGAGCTACAGGCCTTCCCAAACAAAATGAGGGAAACATACCTTTAGAACCCTGATGCCAGGCAAACACCGCAATTCCTTCAGCCAATGAACCCTTTTAAAAAGTCGAACTCACCTTGTGGCCGCCCCAAAACCTCCAATATTGCTTCTCCAATGGCGGTGACAGAAGATTATGCTGGGCTAAATCCCGCACCCTCCATTTCATGATTCGAAAATGACGTAAATGAAATCCCCATTTTACTCTAGGTGTACTTAGGCTCGAAGACGTTAGTTTTTTTTCCGGTTTTGATAAGCAGTGTAGTACCGCCACTATACTCTGTTGTTTCACCTTATGATGTACCGCAGGAAAGGCTACAAGCGCGAGCTTCTTGCTCTAGGGCACATCTCGGCGGCACAAGCTCTCGTGCGTTAAGAGTAGCTCCCAACGCCATGAGCTCGCGCCTTTAGCCTTGTCTGCGGTACAACATCAGGTGAAACGGGAGTACAGAGCGTTGGGTTTCACTCTCCACAGGGTGGGTAGCCTGACTTTCGGAAATGATCTATTGGCCCGCGGATTTTTATTTGTGTTGGCTATCTTGAAGTACTGAGACTCTGGCCGGAATCAGGACGTGTGCACAATTCACAGTGTTGCGGGGCCGCTTTATGAGAACCGACACATTTATTCAGCATCAGACAACGTAATCGAACAAATCAAACCAGGTACACCGGAGTAGTTTACGTGGCTCGCCAGGCTTACGCCATTCCCGCTAAAGAGACAAGCACCCGCACAGCGCTTCTGAAGCCGTCCACATACGACAGTCGTTTACTGAAACTACATCGGTGGTGATTTTCCTGTGAATATGTCAATGAACTCTAAACTACTTGCACTCATAAAAATAAACAGACTCAATGAGTT
The DNA here is from genome assembly GCA_037355805.1 of Ixodes ricinus. NCBI lineage: Eukaryota > Metazoa > Arthropoda > Arachnida > Ixodida > Ixodidae > Ixodes > Ixodes ricinus. The sequence goes on from JAZHYW010018243.1 coordinate 5,507, forward strand.
ACGTGGTGTCAGAATCTGTTTTACGTAGACGCCTACAGCCATATTTTTATTGTTTGGAACGCAAACATAAAACATGCAATCTCGTTATATTTTCGAAAAAAAGATTATCTACGTGGTAAAACTGTGCTGGCTGGAAGGGAAAGTGTGACGGGCGCCAAATTCGTACAATGGTAAACAGGTGCCCGACACGCGAAGAAAATATTTGGAGAGCCTAGGTTGTGGAGATGGTCCATCTACAACCATGGGTAAAGTTTGCAATTTAATGTCGGACGCAACTGGTAAAGATTGGTCGCAAGCGCGCATTGCGCTGCCTTTTCAAGTGTCGACGAGGAAAGAAGGCTGAGAGGTTGAGATACTCGCAGACGACCAAAGTGCTCGTCACCTCCTCGCAGCTCGTAGTGCAAATACGACCCCTACACTACGTGACCCACATTGATCAATTGGAAACTCTTTGTAATCTAGGCTCTCTCAAAATTTTGGCACCCGCTCAACTCGCCTGTTGACTGCAGCGCCCCTAGCGGTGTCCAAGGACTTTTTATCGAACTTTTTATCGCGGAGTTAAGGCGCATGACGCAATTAACATATTAAACGTGCGCAATTTATGTAGCTACAGAAACCTGTCAAAATATAAAGAAACCAAGTTACCTCGTTAACAGTCCGTTACGTTACCTCGTTGACTACAGTCCGGCCTAAATTAACTCGCCAATGGTGTTCACTAAGAAGGCCACCTCCTTCGCACTCAACGTCAGAGAGGCACAAGTCATGCATCGCTGTTTTTTAAAGTCCTTTAAGATCTTTTGAGTAGTCCGATCTTCATATTTCCCGAGTATAGTTAGTGTCACAAAAGGTCGGTGCGCACTGCCTGGAGGGACAGTGTGTAGACAGGCGTCCTCCAACGGTAGCGTGAAGGGAATAAAAGCGTTCTCATCGCCGGCCGTTGATGCGTCTTTCAGTCTGTCCTAAATAGGAAACGCAACACGTTAGGGGGTATTATGAATTACCTCTTCCGTGCAGGAAACATACGCGTTCTTGTGCTTCTTGTGGAATGCGGTTCGTGAACGATTACCAAATACTTAGCCAACCTTTCCACATATTTTACATAACTTTTCATGAAGGGCAGGGAAACACTATTGGAACATCATACCTGTTGGCTGCATGTTTCAAATTGTGGGACAGTTTATGGAGGTACGGGAATACTACCGGACGCTTTTTTGTATGTTTTGTCAGGTGCTGCTACCCCTTTAACCTTTTTTCAACGAGGACCCCGAAAACTCTGGGATGACTGTCTGATGAAAACCAGATGCCTCAAGAAATTCTACTGCGATTTCCAACTTCTCTTAACAGCATAATAACAGGACTTGGCCAGGGCCGAAGACAGAATAGAAATAGCCATTCCTCTCTTGGAAAATTGAATGAGGAGGATGTGTAAGGCAGTATGCCTTTTTTGACCTGGGAGGAAAGGACCAGCATAGGTGATTGGCTTGGCCTGACAACGGGAGATCCGAAAATTGCAGTATGCTGTCCTTGGTTTGCTCGAGCTTTAACTTTGCACGTGAACCGCACCCTATCAAAGTTTTTTTGTTTTTTTTAAACTTGAGTTATAACATAACTTTCCGCCCCTGCCCCGGATGGTGTAGAGACCTTCGCGCCCAGAAGGAGGGAACGATATATTTCCGAAAAACAATATACCAAGCCACAAAGCGGCGTTACAGTGTTGCCTTCGGCCATCTCACACCTGAGAGTTACGCTTCTCTCTACACTCTCCCCCCCCCCTATAGCGCCCAAACAACACCCCACACCGCACTAAAGGCTCAACCTCCGGGGAAAAACCACCCGCCTTCCTTCCGCACCTGGTATTTTGTACAGGAGTGGTACCGGAGTCGTGTTCGTTGCGCCGGATGTTATGACTTGTAGGCGAAGGTGGCTGTTGAGGTTGAGCCGATCCTTGAGCTGCAGGTGCAGGTGGTTGTCGAGGTGAAGCCCGTTCCTGCGCCGCAGGTGCCGTCGGCTCTTGAGGCGAAGCCAGTCCTTGGGCCTATTCTCTCGCAGTTATGTCTTCATTGCCTCTCCTGAATGGCACCAGGCTTCTCCTGTTCCGGCTGTTAGATTGCTGCCTCATCCGTTTCCGCCGTGTACGACCTGACACTTTGCGCTGGACTGAGAACAGTAGCCTCTACCCGTTCTGGAGGAACCCAGACGTGGGTACCGTCTTTGAGTGGCGAAAGGTTTCTAGCCTGACGGCGGCAATCGAAGTCAGTGGTGTGCCGACGTTTGAGTTTTGCGTACTTAGTGGACATCTCCTCTTGGGACTTGCTACTTGGCACCAGTAAGCTCCCAACCTTGGAAGGTCGAGTGCGGAGTCGTCGCCCCATCAACAATTGTGCCGTACTGAAACCCGAGGACCCGGGGGTATCTCGGTAGTTAAGCAAAGCCAGGCTCAAATCGTGCGCCTTGCATAGCAAGTTCTTCACCGTGCGATTCCGGTAAGTTACCATCAACCGAGCAAACTCGTGGGACTGGAAGGGTTATCCGTTATCTGAACGCAGAGTTGATGGGATGCCGTGACGAGCGAAAATTCTTCTGAGTACTTCGATGACATGTCCAGCTGTTTCCGAATTGAGTGTGATCACTTCCAAGTAGCTGGAATACTAGTAGACCACGAGGAGGCAAGTCAGTCGGTTCAGGTGGAACAAGTGAGCGACCAGAAAGTCCAAGGAAGACTTGAAGCTGCGTGCACCGAAGTTGCTCTGCTGGATTGTCTGGGAACGACGTGCTCTGATCACATTGTGCCACAAGTTCTGCTATGTCAGCGTTGATACTTGACCGCCATACCGATTCCCGGGCCCACCCCTGCATCGGTTAATGATTTGGTGACCTCCGAAAATCGCAGCCAGAGCTGTCGCGCGTTGCACTGTTGGTACCACCATGCGAGTACCTTTTAGCAGTAAACCATCACAAACCAAAAGTTCGTCCAACACGCTTGCATAATTCGGCAGGCGAAGCGGTAACCTGAACTTCGCAGGTAACCTGTTGTGCACATCGAGGTTAGTGCGCGACACTCCCCGTCGTTTGCTTGAGCCGTTCGAAGGTCCTCAAGCTGTAAAGATGCTCCCTTCTTGATGAGCTCTAGAGAACTTCTGCAGGAAACACTTCGATCTTGTCTACAGGACCAGACGGACCGGCAGGTTCTGTGGGGACGCGATAAAGGGTGTCCGCTGTTGCAAGTAGCTCTCACAGGGACGTACGACATCGTGAACTGGAACCGCATCACCTTCAGTCGAGGGCGCAGGATACGTGAAGGTACCACGTCCAAGTCCATCTCGCCAAACAGTGAAATCAGTGGCAGGCGATCTGTCTCATCGTCGAAGAACAACCCACGGAGGAACTCGTCGAACTGTTGAATTGCCATACAGCTGCCAGAGCTTCCTTCTCCGTTTGATTATATCGTAGCACAATCGCTGTAAGCGACCGCGACGCGAAAGAACCGATCTTCTTTCGCCGATAGGCTGAGTTTGGACGACTGCCCTTAAGCCAAATGAACTGGTATTCGCTGAAACGAATGTTGAGTATGCCGTATGATACTTCGCCATAGAGCGGTCCGAGACGAGCAACAGCTTGAGCTTGGTGAACACTGTTTCTTGTTCGTGGGACCAGTTCCATGCAGTATTCTTGCGTCCACCGTCTCCCCCGGCTGCTGGACGCGCCGGTGAAACTGCGCCGACTCCTGCACCTCGTTGAGTGGGTGGACGAAATGGGCAGTAGACTTCTCAACGACCACCCTGTAGCGTTAGGAGCGCCGCAACAGGGCGAAAGTCGCAAGATGACAAGCTTCCGGCCCCAGTGCAATAAAGAAGTGTGCGGACCTGAACCTCTCCCGACGCCTGTCGAAGACCGGAGGGAAAAGCGTAGTACTCGAAAAAGGCTTAACCGCGTCGGCCAGGAACCGGTGTTCTCGAAGTCAAAGTGGACTGCCTGACGCAGATAAAGGCCCTGCCTTGAAGGCTTAGCGCCGTCTCCTTCTTCGTTATGCATGACAGTGAGCAAAGTGGCGGCGAGCATGAACACGGCGGTCAAAAGCCGGGCGCCGGGCAACCGAACTACACAGTTTGGTCGGAAACGGTTCCTGTGAGGGCGATACCTACTTCGTTAGGCATAACGGCGAGGAGCATAGGGGCAGACGACGCAGTTGAGGCCGCAGACCGTGCGGGAGAGCAGCACGCAGCCAGCGAGCTAAGCAATAGTGCCAGTAGTGCTAGTGGGAGCAGATAATGCGAGGGTAGTTCCTGACCACGGTGTAATACCCAAATCACACGGCAGCGTAAAGGTACCTTTAGCCCAGGTCCCTGTAGTAAAGGGAGCTGGAAATCGTGATCACACGGCGCATAAAGGTCCCTTTCGCAAAGGGAGAGGTCCTGTGCTAAACGGAGCTTGCCGAGCTCCCTTTAAGGCCTGTTCACACATAAAGCGGAGCGCTACAAGCGTCAGCGCTTACCTCGCGCTAAGCGCGTGCTGACGGGACCGTTCACCAGCTTTGTATCTCACCGTCAAAACTGTTGCTCATGGCAGACGATAAGTAGCTGACGGCACGTGAGGAGCGCTACATTAGCGCTTCGCTGCATGTGAGAACCGACCTTTACAGCTACCAGGAGTAGCCTCGGACCCAAAAACTCCAAATAAAAACCACAGATACTGGTATAAATATATCTTGTTTAATGCATTAAAACAAATTGAATATATATAAGTCGCGAATTACGAAATGATTGTGGACACAAATGCGATGAAATGATACATTAACGAGGAACGCATACTCCAGCTAGCAGGTAGCAGCGGCGGCACGTGGAAAAGAATGTATTCTACGAACCCGAACGCGATGGACAACTGCGAGCTCTTGTTCGAGGGTCTAGACGAGTCGTCCGACTTTCCCGCCCAGGACCTTTTATCCTCGTCGTCACCCATTCCTTTCGATAGCGTCACTGGCATGTAGAGTTGTTGAAATGATAAATAATGGTCAGAAAGGCGGCAGATATAGGAGCCAAGCAATGGCGACCATCACTGTTCTCCACCTTTATTTCCTCTTCTTTTTCCTCCCAATCTATCAACAAACTCCCACCACTACACTACAAAAACTGAGCATGAAACCGATTTCGAAGAATAATTGTTTATCACGTGCTCCTCTTTGCGATTTAGCAGGAATGCAATCGACATCAACTTAAAGTGCTCCGTTTATTTATCATGTGATCAAGAACGCCGCTTACGACAGGTACCTTCAGCTAAGGGACCTAAGCTAAAGGTACCTTTACGCTGCCGTGTGAATGGGGTATAAGACACGCTCTTTAGGTGAGGACACGGCGGGGCCGAACGCGCGGCGCGAGGAATCAGATAGTGTTCGTTCGACGGGCATCCGAAAGGCTGCATTATTCCGCGGCCACCGTGCCCGCGGCTGGCAGTGTCGCCGGCGGCCAAAAGGCGAAACTGTGTGAGAGCGAAAAAATTATCCCGTTGCCATGACACCCCGGTACACCGTGGTCTTTCTGCACGTGCGACAACCTCGCCGGAGCTCTGCGCGTGTGGAGCATGAGGCGGCACGAACAGCCTTTGCCGTGCCCACGGGTCGACGAGTCATCTGCCGTCGCCACTTGAAACCATAGGTAGAGAGAGAAAGAGAGAGAGAGTGAAAAGCGAACTTTATCTGCACTGCGCGAGGAGCGCAGCTGTCCTCACCTGTGTTCCTGACACCATGTAGAGACCTTCGTGCCCAGAACAAGAGAACAATTTACTTCCAAAAACAACATACCAAGCCGCCCAGTGGCGACACAGGTTTGCCTGCGGCCATCTCACACACAATGGTTGCGCATGAGACCCTGCAAGTTTTTTTATCTCTCGTTATGAGCCTGGCCAATCACGTATACCTGCCATTTTCTCCGCGGCCAAAGAAAGGCATACTCTTAAAACATACTCTTTTAAGCTTGTCAAAAGGGGCACCGCCATCTTCATTTCGGGCTCAGCCCTGCCAAAGTCCTCTTTTCATGGTGTTAAGGAAAGTTGTAAATTTCAGTTTCAACGCCTTGAGGTACCTTAGTTTACCCTTTGCAGTTCTTAGAGCATCAGAAAAAACTTACAAACAATCACTCGGCAGTAGTCCCGTACCTGCATAAACTGTCTTACAATTTGAAACAAGTAGCCAACGCGTATGGTGTTCCAATAGAGTTCTCTGCCCCTGAAAGGTTAGCTAAGATATGTGCAAAGGTTGCCTCCTATTAACCAAACGTTCAGGATCCACACGCCTCATTAAACAGAAGAATAGGTTTGTTTCCTGCACAAAAGAAGTAATTTATAACTACCCCTAGCGTGTGGTGGCTGCTATATAGGACAGTCTGAAAGATGCATCAACGACCGGCTTCGGAAACAATTTTTTCCCTTCAAGCCACCATAGGAGGACACCTGCCTACACGCTCTCTCTCTCCTGCCACTGCATACCGACATTTTGTGGCACAACTATACGCAGGAGATATCAAGATCGGACTACTCAATATATCTTTGAGGCCTTTAAAATTAACAAAAGAGGACAGCAATGCGTGAGCCATTCCTTTATGAAGTTGAGTGCAAAGGGGGCGACCTTCTTAGCGAACGCAAACGGCGAGTCATTTTGGCCAGCTTGAAGTCAAGAAAGTGCCTATTTAGATATTTTATTTCTTTCTTATTTTCTCTGCTAGGGCTTTTTCTTCCCTTCCATTTATGGCTGAAATCAACATTCATAGCGTATATTTTCTCCTTTTCTCCTTTGCTCTCACAGTGTTGAGGAAGTTTCAATTTAAAACTTCTTTTTTTTCTTTTATTTAAAAATTAGTTAGGAGTTAGCGCTTTTTCATTCTACCTGCCATTTTTCCTTTCTCCGTGTTCTGTCAATACCTCCTAGAACACAAGGCCTGCGCGTTTTTTTCTATAAATGGCATCACTAGTAGATCCCTTCAGCGCCCTCTAAGTGGCCCGGATGAGCACCATCATCTGCTACATCGTCTGCAATCTCGTCTGCTCCATCGCCTGCTTCAGTGGCTTTGGAAGCAGGTAATAAAACAGATGCTAACGGCAAATGCCTATTGCTATTGCAGAAAAAAAAATTGACGTTCACGTAAAGCGTCGAATGCATGAGTGAAACAAAAAATTGGGGTGTGTGTATGTTTATAGAGCCTAGAACTTAGTCTGCCTCAACGGAGGACATGTCTCCCATATGTAGATAAGAAATGTAGCCAGTGCAGTACGAACTGCTGGCCTAGGGATTTTAACGCGCACCACGCAGGGGTGATACACCACCGCACGCTGGTACAATGCTCATTTAGATCGAAACGGGAAAGGGTAGGGTTTGAACCCCGAATCCTGGTTCTGCAGCGCGAGCTTTAGCTTCACGCGCTCTCAGGTGGTGCGCTAGCCCACTCGGCCACCGATACTTTTTTTTTTCTTTATTGGACGGCCACCAATATTCCCCTTGACTAGATCTACAACACGGTATGCACCATTTTTCGTTTTTTTTTCGGGCCGATATGGCCTAAAATAAAAGTTCAGGTAGCTCTGTTGAAAAAAAAACAAAAAAACTGAAGAGTTCGCGGCATTGTGTCGATTTGATGACGCGTGTGTGTTTATTGGTTTGCTTTGAAGGTAAAATGTAAACTCCCCAGCCAGGATCTGGGAAAGTTCCTGCACGTTCTCACGGTGGAAGGAACACATTCTTTCACCGTGCACATGCTCCAGATTGAAAGGGGGGATGACTAATTTCTCAAAAGCATTTTAATACATTACGTAAAATGCGAAGGCGAGTAATCATGACCATTCATACATCATTTTTTTACGCTTAAGATGGCACATCTGAGCTTAGTATTTCGCGGATGTCCCGGTGATTTGCGGTCCTATCTCGACACCTTGACATAGTTCCTATACACCATATCAAGCACGATTGGCCCGGTAACTAACTATTACACCACGATCTAAGCGGTGGCAACGTAGGGCGATCCAGTGCAGTACAACCGCTACCCTTGGGTCCTTAACGTTATAATGCATCAGTGAAAATACCGTACTGCTGTGCGAAGGGATGCAAAACAAATGTCCACAGGTGTCATAACGCAATATAAGTGTTCGCCTTCCCGATGAATGAACCACGAATGCCGCAATGCTTGCAAGCCCTTCCGAAGGATAGTGCTGCGTCGTAACACACAAAGGTACGCACGAACATAGCCTCCTTTATACTCAAAATTTCTGCCCAAAGGTTGCTTTGTTGTTGTCGTGCCTACTTCACATATTTGCTACTAGGGGCGCCAAAACCCCATACAGAAATGCAGACGACGCTTATCCGCTGTCTGCTGCTACGGTTCACTGTAGCTACCATACGCTACGTTATATCATTAAGCTTCGTTATAACGTAAGTTTTAACTATTAGGTTTCGCGGTAACGTGACCTTACATGATCAATTAGATCACTTGATTACGTTTTTTTCTTTTGACAAGAGAAACTTTTTGGCATCAAGCACCCCAACGACGGCTCCCGAAATACATTTTTAGCGTTTGATTAGTGCCATCTGATTCAGAATGTTCGCTCACAGTGTCTTGCAAGAGACCTCGGACGTGCTGGGAAAGTCAACTCCGTTCATCTCAAGAACTTGTATACGCTACAAAGCAATAGTGTTGTAAGCCAGTTCGTTTTCTGTCGAAGAAACATGTCTTCCCAGCAACCTGGAGAAGATGAACGTGCAAAGCGCAGTACAAGCCTTCTCACCGCCGGTGACAGAAGCATTCCAGTTTATGCGACAGCAAGCAGGCCACTGATGTAGCATTTTTTACGAAAGCGTTGGTCACACGCTGGAATTTATTAAGAATGCTCACAAGTGCTTCCTCTTAATGGATGCGAGCAACTGCCACAACATATCCTCCAAAACATTCCCGACGGCAAACCATTCGATTCTGTGAACGATATCCGCCTTGCTTAGCTCGACACAACATTCGTGAAGTACCTGCAAGATATGGAGTCACTGAAGCTGCTCAAAACACTTCCTCACGCGTGAAACCTTCGAAGGCTTGCTGATGACTGCTGCCTCCAATGTGGAGTGCATCCGGTACCTACTGACGGAAGAGAACTTCAGGTTCGTTTGACGCCGAAAGTCTCTTCTGACCCCATAAAATCGTTTTCCGGGTGGCTTCGAAGCTCTGCGGGCAGCAACGACCAGACGGACATGAGGGATGCCATTTCTGGCCTGGAGACAATATTGAAGACAAGGATAATCTCTGCCACCAAGGACAGCAACGTGCCGCATTCGTCGAGCTGTCAAACATTCCCTTTATCTGCAAACAAGAACGCAGGACAGGAAGAAGCAAATGCTTTCCTAAGGAAGCAAAGGCTCTCCTTGAAGCTGACTTGACGCGAACACATGACATCCTTTCCACCACTGAGGTATCGGCCATCCTTATGGTCGGTGGATACTTGGCATAGGGGGTGAAGGAATATTTTAACTACAGTGACTGCTTCCTACGGGTCTTTAAGCAGGCTTCTATGGCTCCCGATCACTCCCTCATCAGGCACCAGACAGGGGAAAACTATACTATTATTCAGCGAGGCTTGTGAGCGTGTTGTATGCGCTGAAGAACTTCGTAGAGGTTTAATTGAAAAACGAAATAGGCTATAAAGCTCTTGCATGCAACTGTTGAGACTGCGGTGAATACACTTATGCACCATGGGACTTTGAAATACGCAAAGGCAGAGAAAGATATAAACCATTACAAAATTTCCTGCAACTTCTGTGTACAAAGTATTTCAGGACAATTTTCACAACTACTCGGCATCCGTGACTGACAAGCATAACCTCAAGAAGATTTTCTTCAACAAGCCACTATCTAGGAAGTCATTAGAGCTTTAGAACTGCATACGTAAAAAGCAGTGCGGACCAAATGAAACGAGGACAAAAACATCAAGAGGCTGTGCGATTAAAAAAATTTTGAAAATGTATCTTAAGATCTCCGGTTAGAGTGCTGCCGACGGGTTCGCAGGTTTTCGGTCGGGGGGACTCGTTCGCGGTCCCGAGAAAAACTACTTCAGTGCGACATGCGGTCCGCGGGCCGTGTGTTTTTCAGCTCTGGCTGCAGAAGCAATAAAAACGCTAAGTGGTCGCTGTTTCAATGTCGTGAAAATCTGCCGGCCTTTCTGTCTCCTTTTTTTAAAATTTGCATTGACAATTTCTGCTGTCTCGATGACAAGCATCAGACGTCTGGTAACATTTCACCATAGAAACAAAACCAACACGTCAAAGTTAAAAGAATGGAGACGACTTATTTTATATATACAAATTATACTGACCGTGCCCTGCTATAGCTATGTATCACGGGTTACAAATGCATTCAATTCACAAGCTGCATCACAGTGGACTGCAACAGCGTGCAGCGGAGAAGCGTCGTCTGCATTTTTGTAAGAGGTTCTGGCTCCTTTAGTGGCAAATATGCGAAGCAGGTGAAACGAAGACGAAGCATGGGGAAGCCGACCGTTGAGAAGGCATTATCAGTATAAAGGAGACTATGGCATAAACTACGTCATTTTTATGCGTACATTCCGCCATTGTTTTCGAAAGTGCATCGCCCTACGTTTCCACCGCTTACGTCGAGGTGCAATAGTTAGTTACAGGGCGAATCGTGCTTCATATGGTGCATAGAGACCATGTCAAGGAGTCGAGGTACAACCGGATATCACCCGGACATTAGCGCAATACTAAGCAGAGATTTGACGTCTTAAGCGTAAAAGAATAGTGATGCGTGAACGGGCATAGTTACTCGCCTTCGCATCTTACGTAACGTATTCAAACGCGATTGACAAAATAGTCATCCCCACCTTTCACTCTGGAGCATGTGCACGATAGAAGAATGTGTTTCTTCCACCGTGAGCATGTGCAAGAACTTTGCCTAGGTTCTAGCTGGATATTTTATGTTTCAACTTCAATGCGAATCAATTTAAAAACACACGTGAGTAAATCAACACAATTAAGCGTACTTTTTCAGTTTCTTTTTCTAACACAGCCAGTTGGACATTTATTTTAGCCCATATCGGCCCAAAAACGAACGAGAAAATACTGCATACCGTGTTCCAAATCTAGTCAAGGGGGTATCGGTGGCCAAGTGGGCTAGCGCACACCAGCTGAGAGCACTTGGAGCCAATTCTTGCGCAGCGGAACCCAGGGTTTCGATATAGATGAGCATCGTGCGAGGGACGGTTGTGTGTCACCACTGCGAGGTGCGCGAAAATAATAATTGGGGTTCTGTGGATATTTATGCAGAGCGTAGTTGGTCAGCCATTTCAATGTTGCGACGAGTTACTCGCTGTAGCTGAGCAATTTAGCCAGTGCAGCACAACCGCTATCCTGGGGTCTTTAACGTGCACCACGCAGTAGTGATACACGACCGCGCGCCGGTACGATGCTCATTCAGATCGAAACAGGCAGGGGTAGGGATTGAACCCAGGAACCCTGGGTTCTGCAGCGCGAGCTTTCACTCCATGTGCTTCGAGCTGGCGTGCGCTATAATCTATTTCACCTTATGATGTACCGCAGGAAAGGCTACGAGCGCGAGCTCCTTGCTCTAAGGCGCATCTCGGCGGCACAAGCTGACGTGCATTAAGGGCACCTGCCAACGCTATGAGCTCGCGCTTCTAGCCTTCGCTGCGGTACAACATAAGATGAAACGGAGTATTAGCGGCGAGATGTTTCGGTGGTGCCCTCGTTCGGTTACCTTTCGTGACGTCATTACCTTGTGAACAACAAGTTCGATGGTGTTTGTAATGGGCATGGTGGAAGCCTGAAATCATAGCGCTCTCAAAGCAACACTGCCAACACCCACAAAATTGAAGTTCTTCCATTCCTCTTATTTCCATCGATGAGAAATCCTTTGCTGACGTCATTGTCAGTATTCGGCCAATCGTAGCAGGCCGACCACAGCGACGCTTTCGATCGCTCACGTCGCCAATAGACCATTTGCTGTCTTACCCAAGCATCAAGGAGAATGCAGGGATTGGTGTTCCACGCGCCACACGCGCACGCCTTTCGTGTATAAAATATTCGAAGTAAATAACCAAAAGAAAGCATTGACGAACGCGCGAGCAAGATGCCATTTGTTTTAGGTTTTTGCTTTGGAAAAGTTACTACTGCTGAGGCCAGCACGTGCGGCGCGTGGAACACCAATCCCTGCATTCTCCTTGATGCTTGGGTAAGACAGCAATAGGTCTATAGCCCACTCGGCCACCGATCCCCCCGTGGTGCGCGTTAAAGACCACAGGCTAGTGGTTGGTACTGCACTGGCTCAATTTCTTACCTACATCTGGGAGACAAGTCTCCCGCTGAGGCAGACTAAGTTCTAGGCTGTATAAACATACACACACCCCAATTTTTTTTTATGGCTAGTCACGGCGTGTTGGTTTGCCGCATTAAGACGGGCGGCGCAAGCTTCAAACCACGACCGGCTTTATTAGGGGCGACCAGGTCACTCCGCGTTTCCCCATGAGAGCGCGCGGGCCAAGAAACATCACGTGAACGGCTAGGAGAGACCGAGTGTTCCAATAGGCGCCGCAATAGCTCAACACCAAAACCACGGCGGCCGCTATGAAAGGCGATGGGAGCGCGTGGAAATAACGTTGGTTTCTGATGATTTTTGTCGCATTTAAAAGGCAGGCGCTAATGCTAGCACATAGTGTGAATATATTAGGTTAGAATGAGTCACTATATTATAGTTTTCTCGAGCAGAATAGTTAGTATTGTGGGCTAAGCATCACTAGTGTGTACGAGTGTACAGGATGGTGCATTCAGTCCGCCTGCTGGAGCCGACTCCTGTTATCAGAATAAAAAATCGAGTTAGTTGCTCCGCAGGTGGGCCATGACGCTTTTGTTGAAAGTTCGAAGTGAGACACTGTCGAATGTGGTGAACTGGTGACTGGCATGGGGGAGGGAGGAAGGAAAGGGGAGGGCAGAGGGGCCTCCAAAGCTGCACTGCATGGGGTGCGAAGGATTTTTAGTCACGAAGCGTGCGGGTTAAAAGAGGCTGCAGTTTACCAGTGCGAGTACGCCGCAGGAAGGAGGCAAAGGAAGCGAGGAGTCCGGTAGCAGAAAAATGGCTAGGAGCCTCGTGGTCGCTTCTTGACGTCGATGTTGAAGCGGCTACCTGCCGACTGAACGGAGGAGGTGCTTGCGCGATAGGATGGTGTTCGGAGGCCAAGTTCGCGCCACATATTAAGGTAGGAAGCGCGACGTTGCACCGACTCAAGGGATGCAACAAGTTGCCTGGTTGCCGAATCCCACACCGAGAAGCAAAACTCCAGGATCGGCAACACCAGTGCTGTGAACAGCAATCTGGGCAGATCGGAACTGGTTCTTCTTGTGGATCGAATGACTAAGCCAAGGAGTCACATTTCTCCGGACACGACGTTTTGAACATAGCGATGGAAATTGATATACTGGTCGATGATGACACCTAGGAAGGGGATATGTGTTGTTCTTGAGATCTCCACGCGGTTCATGAAAAATGTTGGAGGGGTCTAAGGTTGGCGCGAGGCAGTGATGAGCATAAAAGCGCGTTTGGTTCAAGTTTAGGGAAAGTTTGTTATCTGTCGAGGAGAGAAGAATGCGGTCTAGATCTGCTTGTAGCTTTTTACCGAACGTACAATCGCAATAACGATGAGAAAAGTACTTGAAATACAGCCGATTATCCTCAAAACGTCGCCGGTAATGGAACTGACACGCACAGATACACACGCAAAAGCGTCTGCTAGTGTGTTAAGCTACAGCTCCAGAAAACGCGGTGGCGGTTCGGCGAACCAGAGAAAGTACTAAATAAGAAAAAGAAAATGCGGCGCGCTCGCGCATCGTCGGGTGACCTGGTCGTTCCTATAAAGCCGGTCGTGCTTCAAACAGACTCGGCTGCTTCCAGAACATGTCCTAGATATGATAAACGTCAAAGTCAGACGTTTTCCCAATGAATCAGCACCCCACAATACATACTGAGGCAACTGTGGAGTGCAGAGAAAAACCAAGCGCAAAACGAAGAACGAACTAAGCTTCGCATAACATGGCGTCACTGGACGCCATGCTTGAGGGCGCTGTTTAGGGCACATGCTTAGAACAAGCTCATACAAGTAGGAGACCGCAATCTTGACTATTGCGTTGCAAATAAACTGTGGAAGCTCACTATAAGTTCGCGCTCAGCCGTCGCGCACACATCTATGGCCGCCAGTGAATGCGACGTAGTTGCGACGTGGCTCATACTCTCGTCAAGCTACAACGCATTTGCCGCTTGGGGCCGTTCGGGGATCTAGAACCGATGACGTCATACGTAGGCCTTGTCTTCTAGCTCATATTGTTTCTGTGTGTTGTTTTACCACTTGGAATTGACTTTTTTGCTCTATTTTCCAAGCTCGGGGAGCGTGCGCAATTGTGACTGCACGCACTGCGCGTACTGCCTTGTGCAGCAATAACTGTTCTAAAGTAAAAAAAAATAATATACAAAATAAATTGCACTTTGCACGCGAGTTCATCGACGCCTACATCTATATATTTATATTGTTGGTTATTCACACACAAGAATATGTCCAGCAAAAGACTATTACGGCAAGGATGGAGCATCAATTTTAAAACGAGGATTCTATATGACAAACATCTTTCTAGCGGAGCCGAGAAAATGAGCTTAGGCTAGGCGCTTTTGGGCAATGCGCGGAACCTTGAGAAGGGCTAGCTCTACCTAATTTGCGTCGAGCGGAATAAGTACTAAGCAACGAGGTGGGAGGGCTTAGAGCGATAAACTGGTATCCCGTTTACAAGCCAAAAGTGACCCCCACCCGTCAAACACTATGTTGTACAAGTTTGACAACTAGACAAGTGACCGTTCCAAATTCTGAGGCTTTTACGCTGAGCCGAAATTTGTATTGCGACCGCAGTAGAAACATGATCAGCTATTTTTCAATGCTGTTAGCCCCAGATATCAGAGTCTAGCTCCGATAAAAAAAACAAAGGAAATAAAGGACCTCTGCTGACGGCACCTAGCGTAGCCATTGCGAGGCTTCCCGAGGCTTTGTCGTTAAAGCACTTTTTGGACTTAAAACAAACTAAACATAACTTACCTCGTAGCTACTGTTATTAAAGGTCAATAATCTATTACCTCTGGCGAGTACTTTGTAAAAGTCTTGACACAAAACTATAAGGTTACGTGTCTCGTGGTCAAAAATATGCAACACGGCGGCAGCCGGGCTGGGGTCACTTTCAGCTGCCAGTTTATTGCTCTAAGCCCCTCTTCCTCGAAGGTATTGCGCAACAAAAACCACAATGACGTGCAATTCTTTTTCTTTTAAAAGATGTTTTATTTCGGGTACTTTTTTAACCATTTATATTTTTATTTTCTTGCTCTCTAAGGCCGTCGAAGGAAATGCTATTGCATATAAATGACCGCATCTTCACGTGGTGAATGATGTTGATTGGGGCGAAGCTCTGGAGGTGCTAATGATACTGATTTTATTGTTCATTGGTAGTGCTGATGGTGCTGATTTTTTTTATTGTTCATAGGTAGTGCTGAGTTCCGGGTTGTGTTTCGACTTCATTATTACTGCTTTATGGTCGGTGAAATGCAGAGCCAGTGGTTCTTCTAACGGATCAGCTTGGATCCGCTAGAAGCCGTGGGAACGCATCTCCATCGCTTAAGTCAACGGTCCATGTCAGAAAAAATGTGTGGTATGGAACGTGGTTATATACGCATTTGAGCATTTGACCGCAGCGCCCTCTCGTCTATAAACGTTGAGCCAATGCATGCAAAGTTTAACGCGATTATATACGCATTTGACCGCACCGCCCTTTCCTGTATAGACGTTGAGCGGCTACATGCAACGTTTCATCCATGACAGAAACCCCAGCTCTTGGGTTACTACCACACTCAGAACCCCCTACTCGTCCCGCAGTCCTGGCCGAGTGGTTAAGGCGATGGACTAGAAATCCATTCGGGTCTCCCCGCACAGGTTCGAATCCTGTCGACTGCGCAAACATTTTTTTTTTTCTTTTTATGCGAGCACGGATGCCGGACGGACGGACGGACGGACGGACAAGGCTGAATCCTAAGGTGCTTCGCCCCTAAAAACCGACATACCTCGCGGCACTCAATCTACTTTTATGGGGCAAAAGCAGCCACGCCTTCCATCGTGATCGGCACTAAAAGCACAAATTGAAATAGGAATTATTCCGTACCTTTCGAAATTCCTCCACCTCTTGTGCCATTAGAAAGGGCTCCACGAAGTCCATGTATCTGCGAAGCATGTCTTGCAGAGGTGACACGGGCAAGATGGGCAGTTCTTTCTGCCTGGACATCATGATACCTTCAGGTGTTCCTGGTTTGGCAGCGACAGTCTGAGATGAAGGCATCCTGCAAAACGTCAATGCGCAATTGAGGAGTTTGCGTAAAGTATCTTCGGGCTACGCGTTGTTCCTTCCAAAAGTTACTGCGCTAAGTAAACCCTCTGCCTTCCTTCAAAGGACTCAGATGTAACACGTTCGCCTGTCTCAGCAATATCCGGCAAAATTGACCTCGCACTACGGTTACCTCTGCGTGTCACAGTCTGTTCTGCCAACGCCGTCTAGAACAAGAAGTTAAATGCACTCAAACTTTCACGTCCCTACAGCACGACCGAGAGAGGACAGAGGTTGAATACGACTACAGCGTCAGTGTTCTTTGGGAAGTCGCGCTCAATTAACGCGTCGTCGTCGGTCTGGCTTCATATGGTGAAGTATTTTTTATTAATTTTCTTCTTTTTATTTTCTTTTCTTCTTCATAAAAGTAAGTTTACAGGTTCTAAACCAACGCTCTTGCACGCTGCCTATTGAGCGCACGGCACAGCGGAAACGCTTCAATATTCTACATCGCCAGTAACAGCTGGAACCGTGCGCTTCAAACAGGATGCGCCGCTCCGTGTACAGGGTTGCAGCAAGTAGACCTACTTAAAACTACTTTATTTCTGCAATGACCTAGTGTTTCCATGTTTTGCGATTTCAAAGGTATTGTCAAAATTTACCAAGCGAACATGTTGTACGAATGAAGGTGGCGAGAGGACGAACTGTGAACTAAAAGTAAAGGTTTATTCCGCGAACTTGTGCCAAACTAAATAGAAGGCGAACGTCGAGGCAGCAGAAACACGTACGGCGATTTAGAGGCGTAACAGCAAACGAAAGTGAGACTGACTGTACAAGGTCCCAAGCCGCTTCTTATTTGCAGCGTGTTGGCATCTGGAATGTTCGGCAAAGAAGCTTCGAGTGTCGTGGGCTTGGGGTGAGAATGAACATGGATTTTCGAAAATAAGAAAATAGGACGAAATTATAGAAGTTACCCACCGACCAACAAGGAACAGGAATCCTCTAGAAGTGCATGACCGAGTGTTGCTTTCCCGGCCCTGCGCGCGGCATCAGCCAGCCCCCCTCCCCCCCCCCCCCGCGCCCTTTAAAAGCGCATCGTCCCGATGCCACGTGACATGAAAACAAAAATGACTGGAAACATTTACGGTGAAAAAGAAATATACACGCATGTGTCAGAATCTAAACGCGCGTAGAACGGCTTGAATCTAACTACGTGGGCGACTTCGGGTCGTGGCCGGCGGTGTCCTAGGGGTCGGGTTCTGTCGAAGAGCCCCTCCTAGTTCAAGCGCTCAAGGCGCCGAATGATCTATTGGGGTTCAAACTAGCGTTTTAACAGTTTCTCGCTGAGGCCGCGGCGGTGAATGGGCGTCCACACCCAGATCCTGTCTCCGGGCCGAAATCCTACGTCGTGGCGACGAAGGTTGTACAGGCCAGAATCGACACGTTGTTGGACTTTTATCTGAAGGCGGGCTAGCAGGCATACCTTTTCTGACCGTTGGGTGACCAGCTGGGCGTCGTCGGTGCCGTAGTCCGTCGCGTCGTAGGGCAACATGGCGTCCAGCATCCTCGTCACCCTTCTACCGTGCACCAGCTGAAAAGGTGTAATCCCAGTATCATCTTAAACCGCCGTGTTTTACGCAAACGTGACTTAGGGCTACACCTCATCCCACGTCTTGTGCTCCACAATCACGTACATAGATGTCATGTCAGCGATGGTCTTTTTTAATCGTTCCGTTAGTGCGTTGGTCTGCGGGTGATATGCCGTTGTTTGACAGTGGTCGGTGTGGCTCAGGCGGAGTATCTCTTATGTTAGTTGCGCCATTAATGATGAGCCTCGGTTCATAATCATAACTTGGAGAGCGCCGTGTCGGAGGACGAGAGCGTCAACAAAGAACTTTGCTGCTTCCACTGCGGTTCCAGAATGGAGTGCTTTCGTCTCGGCGTACCGTGTGAGATAATCAGTAGCCACAATTATCCAACGGTTTCCTTGCGTCGACGGCATGAAATGTCCAAGTAGCCACATTCCAGTCTGCTGGAACGGTGCAGTCGAGGGCGCGATCAGCTGCAGGATGCCTGCCGGTTTCGTCGGCGGTTCCTTTCGTCGCTGCCACTCCTGGCACGATCGTGTATAGAGGTGGACAGTTTTCCGAAGCCTTGGCCAGTAGTACTTCTCTCAGATCCTTGCGGGAATTCTGCTGTAGCAAAGGAGACCTGATGTCGGGTCGTCGTGGCAGGATCGGAGGTTCTCTTTTCGAAAACTTGTAGGGATTACCAAAAGCCCCGTCGAGTTGCTGACGTGGAAGTTCTTTTCGTAGAGAACACCTTCCCAGACGGCAAATGATAGGAGGGCACGTGAAAAAGCTCGGAGAATTGTTCCCCTCGTCTTTCCCAGTCGTCGATCAGTGCGCGCAATTCAAAATCGTCCTGTTGGAGCGCTGCCAGCCGTTAACGCTCACTGCGCCAAGAAAGCGATTGTCGTCGTCGTCGTCGTCGTCGTCGTCGCCTTTGGCACAGCCGCTAGCTGACTCGACGGGGGCTCTGGACAGGCAGCCGATGTCGCTGTGTTTTCAACCCGACTTGTAGACCACGCTCACGTCGTACACTTGCAGGTCGTAAGCTCCATCGAGCAAGGCATCGCAGATGGGTCCTTCAATCTCGCTAACCAGCACAGCGAGCGGTGGTCGGTGACCACTCGGAAGGGGGTCCCGTACAAGTGCGGGCGGAAGTTCGTGATGGCAAGAGAACAGCGAGACATTCCTCCTCGGTCGTCGAGTAATTTTGTTCCGCGTTCGACAGCGTCCGACTAGTGTACGCGATCACGCGCTCGGCACCCTCTTGTTGTTGGACCAGTACCGCTCTGACTCCTGTATTGCTGGCGTTTGTGTGAACTTCCGCTTCTGCGGATTGGTCGAAGTGGCCGAGAATCGGTGGCAACGGGAGTCGTCGCTTCAACTCGTCGAATGCCTGTTGTTGTTCTTCTACCCATTCGAAGTTCGCGTCGTCTTTCGTGGGGTGCGTGAGAAGCGCAGAAAGCCTGGTGAAATCCCGAACGAACCACCCGTAGTACGTGCAGAGTCCAATAAATCTTCGAATGGCATTCTTGTCGGAAAGAGGTGGAAATGTAGCTACTGGGCGAGTCTTCTCAGGGTCAGGACTAACACCTTCGTTGCTCGCAACGTAACCTAGGAACTTCAGTTCTTCATAGGCGAATCGGCACTTCGTTGGGTTGACTGTAAGTTCGGCGGTCCTGATTACTTTAAGAACGGCCTGAAGGCGTTGCAAGTGCACGTCAGAGTTGGCCGAGAATACCACGACGTCGTCGAGATAAACAAGACAGCTCTGCCAGTTGAGGCCTGCCAGTACGTTGCCCATGACACGCCAGAAAGTTGCCCGCGCCGTCCGCAATCCGAGCATCATTACTTTGAACTCGTACATTCCATGGGGCGTGACAAAGGCAGTCTTCTCTCGGTCCCCTCCGTCAACTTCTATCTGCCAATAGCCAATCTTCAGGTGCATCGACGAGAAGTATCGGGAGTGGTGAACCCGGTCCAGTGTGTCACCGATGCGGGGGAGCGGATACACGCCTTTCTTCGTGACAGCGTTGAGCAGCCGGTAGTCAAATCAAAATGGAAGTGTTCCGTCCTGCTTTTTCACCAGTACGACTGGAAAGGCCCATCGGCTGCTCGACGGCTGAATAATGTCGTCTTTGAGCATTTCTTCGACTTGCTCATGAATGGCCTCTCTTTTTTTTCGGCCAGCGAAACAGGGATATGCTGTCTCCTCTGTTATTTTTAGGATGGCTTTTTCCTAAAATTCACTTTAATTTGGCCAGACTATGATCCAATTTTTTTTAATTTTTATTTGCTTGAACCTGTTATACCGTTTGGTGGTGCAGGTAGAGAGACACGTTTTTTTATTATTTTTTCTCTCACTTATAAACTGTAAACTGTTGTTTGGCGCACTTTCGACGTCGTTGGAAAGCAGTCGCTGTATTCGGCGGTGAGTTCCCCGAGCTGTTGTCGTTCCCTGTTACATGACTTGGGGTTAACGTCGAGCTGCGGCGGCGGTGTACTCTACGGCTGAGACGGGGAGGGCTCATCGGAGACTGCGGCGATTTCGACGGCGCGCTGGTGTTCTTCTACGTGTCCTACAGCGGCACCTTTTGTGAGGTGCTGCACCTCCTGCCGAAAGTTCGTCACGAGGACCAACCGTGCGCCAATCCTGCAACTTTGTTACGCCCCTTGCGATGCCTATTCCTCTCCCGAGGAGCAGTTGGACGTCGCCCTCCACAAGAACTTCCCCGTGGGCGAATGCATCGGTCACGACCGGCACAAGAACATTCGACCGCGGCGGCAGGTTCACATGGCCCTCAATAACTCGGACCGCGGTTGGTGTCGTTTGGATCCATCCGGAGGTAGGACGGGCTTTCGCTGCGTCAACCTGTTTGGTCCAAGATCGATCACGACGCCGCACTCACACACAAAGTTCATGCCAAGGATGACGTCTTTCGCACAGTGTTGAATGGCGACGAACGTGACTGGACCGGTCTCCCCGTGAATCTCGATTCGAGCAGTGCACGTCCCCACAGGCGTGATGAGGTGTTCTCCGTCGGTGCGTATCTGAGGGCCGTCCCAGGGCATCGTCACTTTCCAAAGTCGGCGAGAGAGCTTCCCACTCAAAACGAAGTAATCTGCTCCGGTGTTCACGAGGGCCGACGTGTTGTGGCCGTCGATTACAACGTCGAGGTTGTTGGGCACCGTGGCAAAATCGTCGTTCCGAGGCTTGTCGTCGCTAGCGTGGGGGCCCACCGACGTTCATGGAGATTGTTTCCGACGGTCGTCGTCGGCAACTCAACCTCCAGGGGTTGCCGCGCTAAGTTTTCTCAACGAGGGGCGAGTGGCAACAGGCTCTCACGTCAGGGCCTTTGCGTCGGCAAAGCAGGACGTCGTGGTGAGGGCGATCTGGACCCACGTCGAGGCGCAGGCATCTGAGAGGGTGGACACCCTAGGTTGTCGTCGATCTCCCGAGGCCGCTCACCTTAGCATGGGCGCGGGTCTTCAGGGTGGAATCGGCGTAGTCCCAGCTGCCGGTACGGGCAACGGCGGTAGACGTGATTGGCTTCCCCGCAGTGGTAGCACAGCGGGCGTCGGTCGGCACACGTGCTGACGTTCTTCGTAACGCCTGGAGTACTGCGGCGTTGGAGGTTCATGTCGTGGTGGCGCCGTAGCTTGGCGGGGAGCTTGCGGCGGCCATCTGGCTTTGGATGCCTAGGTCAGCGTCCGTTCCTAGGAAGCTGGCATGTCGACGCGAGTTTCAGGCTGCAAGGCCCGCTGTACCTGGTCGCGCACGATCTCGACAACTGACGGCGACGCCGGGCGCTGAGTAGCGGGGGAGCAGCTTTCGGATCTCCTCTCGGGCGACATCCTGAATGATCTCCCGGATGTCCGCTTTGTGCGTTTCTTTAGGAAGAGAACACAGGCAAGGCGTTACGTCTGTAGTCAACAGTGGTTTTAGCTAGTTTTGTAAGTTCAAGGCACACAACTCTGGTCTTCACATGGCAAGCACTAGGCTTGACAGCTTGAAAGTTTTTTCCTCCGCTAAACGGGCCTTCTCGCTGAACGTAACGGACGTCATCGCCACAAATCCACCCTCTTTATCTTCCTGAGGTACGTTCAGTACACCGGTACGTTCAGCGCGAAGGCCCGTATAGCGGTCGAAAATAACTTTTAAGCTGTCAAGCCTACTGCTTGCCGAGTGAAGACGAGAGCTGTGCGCATGTGCAAAGAACTTGAACTTAAAAAAACTAGCTAAAACCATTGGTGACTGTAAAGGTAACGTCTTGTCTGTGTTCTTTTGGCAAAAACGAACAAAGTGGACGTGCCTTTCAGAACCAATGTCAGCTTGAAATGGTCGTGGCAGTTGTTGTTGCGCTTGGCCGTGTCTACTCCCTTGTAATTGTCCCTTGTGTCTCGCAAAAAAACGTCTAGACTGCATCATGCACCAACTAGGCCAACCAGTTTTAATGTCCGATGTAGTGGAGCCCAAGCAGCAGCCTAATGACGTGGATCGAACGACTCCAGGTAGTCGCTGGTAGTTGGGGACTCGTGCCGGGAGAGCATGTTCGATATTCGTGGACCCGTTACGAATTGTTCGGTGGTCGACGGTGGAGGACGTACAAGGCCTCCAAAGGTGTTCTCCTTAACGCTGCACATGGGACCTTTTAGCTTCTTTTTCTCCGTCGCGCGAGGGTCAGCGCGTGCATTTTAGACGTAGTACGTCTTAAACGTAGCTCGCGACGGTTTCGTTGAGGCCTTTCACCCCATTCGAAGAAGATCCTTGGCTCTCTCCCGCCTGTGCTGACTTTCGAACATCCACCGAAGTCCTCCTTTCAGCTGGTTTCATGACATAAGGAAAGCTTCATGGCTCTCAAACCAGTGCCTCGCAGTTTCTTCAAAGGAAATGTAGAGGTTTTGCAGGCACTGTTCAGGTGCCCATCCGTTGTGGCGTTCTACGCGCTCGTAGTGCTGGATCTGGTCCTCGACGTCCTCGTGGGTCTCGCCATGAAAGTGCGTCGGCGTACGAGGGGCAACGGGCAGGTAAACGACGAGAGGCAGAGGCGGGAGTCACAGTTTGTAGGCCCCGGGATGTCATTGTTCGCTTTGTCGAATTCTTCCTCGGGGGTCCGGTAGAGATCTGAATTCCGGGAATTTATCCCTGGTGCGGCGGCTTCCTCAAGTCTTGGTTGTCTACACGGAATGTCTTCTTGAGCCGAGGTCTGGGCTTGCGCTGCGAGACCTCGAAGGAGTACGCTTCATGAGATGCGGTACCCCGCACCTCCAGCAGAAATGTCACCAATGAAGGTGATGAGAGGACGAACAGTGAAACAAAAATAAGGGTCTAATCAGCGTACTTTTGCCAAACAAAAAAGAAAGGCGAGCGTCGAGGCAGCAGAAAAGCGTACGGCGATTGGGCGGCGTAACAGGAAGCGAACGCGAGACTGACTCGACAAGGTCACAAGCCGTTAATTATCTGGAGCGTATCGGCATCTGGAATATTCGACAAAGAAACTTCGAGCGTCGTGTCCTCAGGGCGAGAATGAACATGCATTTTAGAGAAGAAATAAGGAGGAAACGACAAAAGTTACGTCCCAAGCAAAAAATAAACACGTATTTTTCTATAAGTGCTTGAGCGAGCGTTGCTTGCTCGACCTTGCACGGGGCAATGTTATATCATGATAAAATATGCAGAATATATCACTTTACATCGCAAAAATGTGAAGTCACGTATTGTTCCCAAAAGCCAGACTTTGTCGTCAGGCAGTCAAGATGACAGACAAGCCTTCATCGGGTGTCTTTCGGTTTATATGGTGTTTTTATTTACGCCATTGCGTGCCGAAGGCACGCATTTCGAAGATGCATCTGACATCATCCAATATATAGTGCACAGAGCTCTATAGTTGTATCGCGCTGAAACCTCACAACAAAATAGCGGATTAATATAACGTCAAAAAACCCTATTGGGATATCTCGAGCTTCTTCATCTTCTGTTCGCCCTCGTCGTCTGCCCTTTGATACTTTCGCCCATGTTCTCGGGCGAAAAAACAGATCCTTGAACGGACAAAAAACAACAAGTTGTTCGTTTACGCTTACAAAAAATGTTAGGCCTATGAGAAAATAAAACACTTGCGTTAATTTCGTATTTCAAACTCTTTTTGTTCACATTCACCCGATTGAAAAGAACGACGAAAAAACCCAATTACGCACCTGACCTCGCTAAAACACCGTCCTGCCACGCAATTAAGTCCGCTTGTTACGGTCAACTGATGTCATTAAACGCGCGCGAATGCATAGTCTAAAGCCAGCTACAGCCGCGCCGTTTGCTGAATGTCTAAGGTGAAATACAGTAGAACGCGAAACGTTCTACACTATTTTACCCTATGATGTACCGCAGGAAAGTGTACAAGCGCAAGCTCCTTATCTATACTTCGTATCAACTAATGTACAAAGATAGGTTTATGTATATATGTATATACAGCTTGAAGTTAGTCTGCCACAAGGGGCGACTAGAGCCACTACATATGGCAGCGTAGCTGCCAGAGTAGCGACACGACCAACGAGGTAGAGGGGCTTAGAGCGATAAACCGGGGTTCCGGTCTGCACTCGAAAGTGACCCCCATAAGGCCGCTGCCATTGTACGCAAATTTGACCACTCATCACATGACCAAGCCAAATACGTGACGCCACAGGAAAGATGGCAGCGCCCAGGAAGCGGTTGGCGCCTGCTGGGTCGGAGCATTGTCATGAGCTTGTCGGATACTTTGTCCGCTGTCGTTCGTCTCGGCGAGTTTATTTCAGACGCAGTAGCCGCTATATGAGGCCGGTCGAAAAGCGACTCCAGAGTTCAGCATGGTATCTGGCGGAGCTGTAACGTGAAAATACGGAGGAACGGTGTGAACTTCGCTGGTGATCAAGGCGGGGATAGTGCCACGAAAGAGACAATCGGCCCTACATTGCTTGGGCTTCCGGATTGATTCGGATACCGCTAAGATAAATTTTAAGGCGCCGTTTTTGTGCTTTTCTTGACCATCGGAATCTTCGAGGTCTGCAGTGAAGCGTGTGCAATATTTGGATACGCAGTTTAGCAACGGAAATTATGTGAGTCATGCTTGGCAGTGTGCAATCGTGGTGCCGCTTTGTTCAAATGACCAAAGAGCTCACTTTGGTTGTCCGGCGCACCAGAGAGCTGCCTTGAAGCTGGTAATTCCCGTGCCGTGCTAAATGATGCTGTGCTGCTTCTTAAATTGTTCCGGCGTAGACGTGCACTTTCACGGAGCACAGGTGTGGGGCCCACCGAAGAGCTGCCTTCAAGCTGGTAGTTCTTTTGCGTGCTTTAGGTGATGCTGTGCTGCTTCCAAAATTGTTCTGGCATAGACGTGCACTTTCACGGAGCACAGGTGCTGCAGTTGGATATTGATTCCGCTTGTCTGTCGCACGTTTCGTCGACACAAGTTTCATCAACACTCGTTACGCTAATCGCAAGCTGTATGGACAATCCATCGCGCGTGTTACCTACCCAGTCCACCCGTTCACGCCACTTTGCGACGAAAGTCTGCAGCGGCTCATTACCAGAAAAGTGGTCCCACATCCCACTTCAGTTCAATTCGTCTACGGCAGTCGCCACACGCCTAAGGAGAGGATTTATTCGTAGAAAATAATGCCACTAAAGCAATGCATCTTCCTTAGTGGTCAGGATGTACTCTCTTCTATGAGTTTTGTTAAATTGTCATGAATTCTTGCTCCAGTCCTATCTTCTATCAATATTTACTAAGTTCCAGGCTATGCTCAGCTGTCATTGTATGTTCTGGTGGAGGTGCTGGGTACTTTACCCTTAGCCCTTCACTCTGCCTGCGCCCTGGTGGCTCCTCAGCCGATGTCCCGATAACGGGACATGGGTGGCGGATATCCCGCGTCTTAAACCCCCGGCTAGCCGTGAACAAAGTCTTGTCCCGATCCCGGCAGAAAAACCGCAAGACGAGCGAGTACCACAAGGACGAATCTCGGAAATACACAACAAAGAACCTGAAATTCGAGCCAGTCGCTGCTACCAGCAAGAACGACCGGAATTTGGTCTTTTGTCAGAAAAACCAAAGCTGAATAAGCCAACAATGACAAAGCTTTAGCAGCGAACCGCGTCCGCTCCCACCATTGTTTGCATGCCCGTCGCACCTCACGCTCAGACGCCCTTTCATGCAAGGTGTACGAAGACGTCGAAGGCTGAATTGAACAGCAGCGAAGTGGAAATTTGAGCCAGTTGGTTCATGATCAGAATATAAAGCGCCAAAAAAAAACGACAGGACAAAGAGGGGAGTAAACAGGACGAGGCGCACTCGCAACCAAAGTTTATTTATGAAAAAACACATTATAGGCCGTTAAAGACGCCTATTCATCGCATCAATCGATAAGACCCTTTGATAAATTCAAACTGTTCCTTTGAGAGGGCAAGGGAAGGTTCACTAACGCATTCGTCCCCCTTAGCCCCAATCTCAAACGCCTCGTGCACTTGTCGGCATATTTTATCTTTATATTTCGCCAGAACGTTCACATCATGCAGAACTGGTGAGCACGGGCACCGACCACAATGAACAGCTAGATTACCAGACGGGCTTGCTCTCATAGGTGCCGCATGTTTCTGTGCATGGTCATGGACATATCTACCAGTCTGGCCGATGTACACGGAGCCGCAAGTCAGCGGAATTTCGTACACCACTCCGACGGCACACTCAGCATATTTGGTCCGGTGTTTTGCGCTGCAATGCTCGATATCTGGCTGGGGATTATTGATTCTGCGGCACAAACGTGCCATTTTTCTGGGCTGAAAATACTACGGGTACTCTAAACCGCTGTGCAACTTTCTTTAAATTCTAGGACATGGCATGCAAGTAAGGAATAATTACCGGTCTTATTTTTGGCTTCTCCCTTGCCCGATTTGTTGCCCCTTTGTTCGCAAGATCGTTTTAGGGCCGCTTCCAAACGCGTGCTAGCAATGACCTTTTTACTAATTTTGAATGGGCAGACTCGTACGGCAGGTTGCGTTTCTTAGATCTTGGCTCGTACGCACGACCATATCTTTCCGGCGGTTAGAAATTGCATAGAGCAAAACGACGAACTATTGTTTGCCAACTCGAGTGGCATCAGTGCGGAGATTTTTTTGAAACTGTTATCTTTCTATCTATCGCACACGTATGTTTAAGTTCAAGGTGATATGTACGTTTAAAAGAACGCAATTGGCATCGGGTCGTGTGTCGCGCAGGTGCTATCCGATATGTTCTTAAGTAAATATGACAACACCATTTTCCGAGAGGCTGGGGCATGACAACAGAATGGAGATTTATAGGTACGTTGATGATTACTTTGTGTTTACCGAATTTGCAGTGAGATCGCTGGGAGGCGTCGTACCTCAGATGCTCGATGTGTTTCCCTCGTGTTCAGGAGGTCTGAGGTTTACTCACGAGAAGCCTGTAGAAGTTGATTCGAAACTTAAAAACATCTTCTTCTTTTGGAGTTGACGATGTCACCACCACACTCCTTATGAATACTAACAATTATATCGCAATTTACCTTTTAAAGATTTTCGAGCAATCTCTTGCATTTGGTGTATTGCCTGAGGAGTAGAAAATGGGGAAGATCATTCCCACCATAAACATGGCGATAAACAGAGTCCTCTTAACTATCGCCTTATTTCCTTAATCAGCACACCTTTTTAAACTTTTTAGAGCACATGATATTCACTCATTTGGTTATCTACTTAGACTCTAATTCCTTTTTTCTCCATCCGAACTTGGCTTTCGTAAATTCCTTTCCTGTAAGACTCAACTACTGACCTTCACTAATGATGTGCTTTGACTACTTAACCCTGGATCCCAGATTGAATGTGTGTTTTTTTAAATTTCTGCAAAACTTTCGACAAAGTTCCACATAAGACTACTCTTTAAACTCAGTCAACCTAATCTCGATCCTAACGTGCTGTTTCGGATTACATGTTTTTTTTAATTAATCGTTCTCAGTTCGTTTATGCTAACAATGTAAATTCTTCTATGAAACCTTTTACTTCAGGTGTACTGCAAGGGGTCTGTCTTAGGGCCCCGGTTGTATTTAATTTACGTAAATGACTTACCACTCTGTGTATCGTCGTTTATTGGCCTCTTCGCTGATAATTGTGTAATTTATTGAGAAGTCACTAATAGTACTGAAATCACCCTTCTTCAAAATGACTTCCTTGCTGTGGCTGATTGGTGTGATTTGTGGCAAATGTCCCATCATACTAACAAATGTAAATCGATGAATATATCCCGTCGAATTACTATATCTTCCATTTCCTCAATTTTTAAAATTCCTCTTGAAACTGTACCATGCTACAGGAACCTTGGGGTGCACACCACGACTAACATGTCATGGAAAACACATACTGACCACTTTATCGCCAACAATAACTCTAGGCTTGGTTACCTAAACAGAAACTTTTAGGTTAGCCCCAGTGTCCCTAAAGCTACTAACGTATAAAACCCTTGTCCGTTCTAAACTAGACTATGCCGCAGCAATCTAAGATCCGGGTCTCTCAACTCTCCTGGCTGATCTTGAAGCCCTACAGAATCGTGGGGCCCGTCTTTATATTTAATAACTCTCATCGCACATCTTGTGTCGCAACTATGAAAACTAATTTATCACTTCCTGCTCTTTCAATGAGGCGAAAAATATCTCGTTTGTGTCTTTTTTATAAGATGTATTATTCCAATACGTTTGTACTATCGGAAATCAATGCTCATGAGGAATCAACTGAATGTTATCATCTCGATGGTTTTAACCAGTTTTGTTTAACATGACACGGTAGAAGAGGGGGCGGTATAGCCGTATTCGTAAAGAATGGGTGGCACAAAGAGCGTCGGGATCTCACGTTCGAAGCAGCCGAATACTTAGCTAAAAAAATAACAAACTCACAATGCAGTTTTCTTTTTGCTTGCTCTGTACAGACCACAATCTGAAAGCATTTTCAGCATTATTCGGGCGGCACTTGAGGGCCTGAAGCCTGAACGCTGTTTATGCGTTACGGGAGATTTTAACATTGATACGCTGGCGCTTTCTAAAAGCCACGTGGTGGATTACTTAAATTTGCTTGCGGAATTCGATGTTGACTGCCTGATTGCCTCGGCCACAAGAGAGGAGCATCTTTTGAACAAGTTGGTGTAAACGCTGTATAGATCATTTGAACATAAGAGCGCCTGACGCTTTAATCAGCTCAGCCGTGATTGGCCAGAAATTGGCGGACCATTTCTTTGTTGCGTGTCGTTGTGTGTTTCTAGGGAGAATATGCCGTAGCGCTCTCAGCCCCGACGAACAATCACTATGGTTGATTGGAAACGTTATGATGAGCTCATCAAGCGTTACCGCTGGAGGTTCTTTTTGGCTTATGAAGTACATCCGAACTTTATGACAGGTTTAATGAAGTTCTAAACGCTCTAAAGATGAATTGCATAAAGGAGGTGAGAGTTTGAAAAAGAAAGTCTGACCTTCCGTGGTTGGATGCTAGCATTTGGCAGCAGTTACGCAAAAGGAGCTGGCATGGGCTCGCCGCAGGAATAATCAAGAGTAATTAGCTAAGACAAGACTTTAAGATAGCCAGAACACGCGCCAACGCCACGTTACGCTCGGCTAAAAGAAGACATTGCAAAATAATTTTCTTCGATCATCTCGTGACTTTGCCAAGACATAGAGTCTTTGAAACGAACTCCGTGGGATTCCGGTACGGGCAACCATCCTCCCTTGCAAACGACATTAATGCTTATTTCGCTTTGTTTTTGGGAGTTGTCGAAAGACCGGGAGGAAAGAACCCTAACATTGAAGAGAAGCGTAGCTCCGTCTACTTTCCTTCCGTGTTTGGGCAGGAGGAAGTAGCATTCTTTAATGTCTGGCCTCAGCTCCAACAAACCGGCTGCTGGCGACAACCATGGAATGGGTGAGCTCCGAAGAAGCTTTGACGCCTTGTGTAATG
Source organism: Ixodes ricinus (assembly GCA_037355805.1). Classification (NCBI taxonomy): domain Eukaryota; kingdom Metazoa; phylum Arthropoda; class Arachnida; order Ixodida; family Ixodidae; genus Ixodes; species Ixodes ricinus. The sequence goes on from JAZHYW010018243.1 coordinate 35,448, forward strand.
TGCTACTTATTATTCTAAACGAAATACTAACTTCTGGTTGCATACCGGTCAACCTAAAAACTGCAAACGTTGAGCCGTTATTCAAGGGTGGGACTAGAGGAAATTTGAGTTATCGCCCAATGTCAATCTTGCGTTCCTTGTCTAAAATTTTGGAGAAGCATCTGTTCAACGTTATTACTTCATTTTTCTTGAAAAGCATAACTTTATGTCATCCTGCCAATACGGTTTAGTCAAAAGTCGCGGCAGACAGCCTCTACTGGAAGAGCTATCGGACGTGTTGAACACCAGTTTTGACAATAATCAAATCTTCTGGGCTCGGTTTCTTGATGTATCCAAGGCGTTCGACACAGTTAGTCATGACACACTGCTTCAAAAGCTGAATCTTTATGGTTTCAGAGGTTCATTTCTTTCACTTCTTACTAACTTTTTAACTAACCGGTCTCAGATGACTTTGGTTGGCAACAGAAAATGTTCTAGGGCTTGGCTGAGAGCGGGAGTGCCGTAGGGTTCTATTTTGTCAACTCTATTATATAACATTTATTTTAAAGGGTAACTGCAAAGAAAACAAGTGTACTTTTAAGTAGCCTAATTGGGACAACCCTGTCACAAAACAATTTTTCCGCAAAAAAACAAATTTTTTTACAGCAATATTTATTGCGCGAGACTGATTTTTAGTTTGCGGCTATTTTGTCCGTTTTAAATCGCGCGCCACAAAGTTGGTGTTATACGTCACGGAGTGGCTGCTATACGTCACCGAGTGACGTATAACAGCCACTCCGCGCGCGTCGAAAGAGCGGGAGTTTCAAATGTGGAGAGGTTGTGACTCCGACTAAATTACGTCCTGTGGCGTAAATATTGCTACGAAAAATATTTTTTTTCGCGGAAGATTTGTTTTGTGTCATGCTTGTTCCATATAGGCTGTTTAAAAATACTTTTTTTGTCTTTGGAGTTACCCTTTGACGACGTGCAATCTTGTTTTCAGAACTGTATCCTTTATCAGTACGCAGATGACGCCCTGCTTTTATCTCGCCACATGCAATATAGTACCGCGATAGATATGCTGCAAGATGACGCTATACACCTGTCCTATTGGTTTGCGTCAAACATTATTAATATGAATTGCTCAAAAACAAAACTTGTCTGTTTTTCAAACCGGCTGCGGAGTGTTTTCCCAGATAGGCCCTTGGTTTTGCATACGTCATGTTGTGTCGATTGTACACGTGTTCCTGCTGAATATGTTTATGATGTTAAGTACATGGGAATTCTGTTCGATTCTGATTTATCCTGGAACACGCAGATGGCTAACATTTGCAAAAGAATGAAAAGAGTTTCTGTCTATTGTTATTCTATTAAAGTGTTTAGTCCCGATGTCAATTCGGCTACTCATTATTCAGAGACTGGGATACAGTATTTTAAGGTATGGCATTACTTTATTTGGAAACTGTCCCAGGCGATGACATACAAGAGATTGATGGTATCTTGAAAGGTATGCTGAGAAGCGTAGCTTACAACTCGGAGTTTCTTGCAGAGGTCCACTTGTTTAAATCGTTTCAGTTTCCTATTTTTGAGACCCTGTTCAAGCACAACATTATCACCAGGCACTACTGGGACAGTTCCTTTAAAGGGCGACTCCGGCCAAAACTCAAAATGAAATCAAACTACTGGTATCGCTGTAGTGACAGATAATACGACCCCAGCCAAAATATTACGTCTGAGGGACTCCGCAATCTCAAGTAATGCCGATAATAAAATGCGACCTGCCGTGAGCCGCTGCTTCTTAGCAGCGGGGGCCAGCGGGTTGCCGATCGCTAAAGCAACATTGGGCCGTGACGTCAGTTTCTTCTCTTTTTGTTTGCCTCCGGTCCGGGCGTTGCGCAGAGTGCGCTTCTTTGAGCCGCTACCACCGCTACCTCGGCTTGTGATTGGCCTGTTTAGCCGTTGCTTCTATCTGTAGCCCTTATAGCTTCGGCGCAGCCTTTTGTTTATTTGCTTGTGAGGACTCCAAGACTCGTTTTAGCGAGCAACTCGGTGCGCTCAAGACTGCCCACCTGTTCCTCGAAAGATGCACGAATGCAAGTTGTAGCGCTGTGGGCAGCTCAAACAACCCGCTGCGCAACACGGAGGTGTTTTTCACAAGTTTCCAACGAACCGGAAACTGGAGAAGGTGCGGGTGAACGCTGTTCGACGAGTGGACTTTGGAGTTCGGCTTTTACGCGCCCGAGGAAGAAGAACGAAAAAACAGACGTGTAGAGCCCAGCACATGTGTGTTCGGGCGCCGCGGCCCACGCCGGACGGCCTCAAGGCTTTGTGTCTGGGACTAACCCGCAGCGCGAAAGCGAGAGGGCCCCCAGTACTGTACGTCACTGGCAGCGCGGCGTGCAGAGCAGCGCTGCTCCATCCACAGAGCCCCGATGACAATTTAGGCCTAGCGACGAGTACGGATGACCGCACGCACGGATATCAGCCGCCGAGTACGGCACTGAACGAGTTCACTTGTTTTACAGTCGCTAGCTTTTGGGTATACGCACTAACTCTTACTACATATGATGGATAACTGCCGCGTATACAGAATTAAAACAAAACCAGCTTACCTTCTATCTTTAGACGGCTAGCGCAACAAGAGGTAGGTGCCGCTCGGCCTGCGTACTCGTTGAACGAGAACGATCCTGACGTCACGTTCACATAGCAACTGATTTCCAGTGTTGCCGGGGCATCCAGTGGCTAGTTTCGGTTTTGTTGGCCGCGCCCCAAACAAAACTTTGAGGCGTCGATATCTTGAAAACCACACAGAATAACGAGGAAAAAAAAAACACCTTGCAATTCAGGGACGCTGACTGCACTAAAACAGTCATAATCCCAAAATCAAAAGTATTGACCGGAGTTGCCCTTTAAGAATCCCGAAGTATGTGTCTAGGTCTTTCAGGAGCAATTAACGGTTCGAAGTGCCCAGAAGAAGAACGCATTATGGAGAAAGCGTAAGATCTTTTTATGCACCAAAAATATCCGATGATTTTCACGAAGACTTACATAACATAGAGTCGGTGCAAAAATTAAAGAAAGCTCTCAAGTGTGTTTGCTAAGGCCCATCTCAAGACCGATCGAGAAAAAAATTCTAATATTATGGGACTCCCTGCTTTAAGTTTGATGGTAATGTGGTGTCACATTGTGTGAGTAATCATATTAAATTACCTTTTTTAATTTAAGTGACTCCGGAAACAAATTCTGTTAGCATTTGTGATTTTCCGTTTCACTTCACGAGCAGCATGCTCATCAAGATGGTGTTCATCATACAAACCCTAGATAGCTTTGATGAACCCGTGTCTGTACCTTGTTCTTTGTTCGTGCAATAAATTATTATTATTATTATTATTATTATTATTATTATTATCATTATTATTATTATTATTATTATTATTATTATTATTATTATAGATGGAGTTGATCAAAAGCGGTGGAGGTGAGAGGAAAAGAAAAGCATGCTTGCGAACCCGAAAGGAAGCGCCATAAAGCGTGAGTGTTGAGAACGGCAACGCAACACCAGAATGGCGCAGCCAGTCATTTCGGTTGGCACTCCTGTGCCCTGCTAACTTTTGCTACCTTCTGTATCTTTAGCTAAAATAGCTTTATGGTCGGCGACGAATCGATTTGCGATCCTCAGCACGTGGTGTGATGGTAACCTGCAAACGAGTGTTCTTTAAATGTGGACTATAGGCGGTGGTGCAGTTGTCAACGGGTCGTTATTCCCGTCTGGGGCATGATTTTGAGTCTCTATTGGCCATTTCTCTCGGTGTAAGACCTGCCTGACGTTGGTTGTAATCTTGTTGCTCGTAAAACTATATCTAGGATGCTGTTAAGATTGTCCGGCGTCTTACTTTCAGGGTGTTCATCAGCAGTTTAAAGTGGCACCTCTAACACCTAAACGGTGTTAGCCCCGAGACTGGCTGACATAGTATTTATGCTCGCCAAGGATTTTATTTGCATATAACATATGAGAGCCAAACTACCCAGAACACAACTTGCGGTTCGATATTCGTTTTCTTTCCGCCTGAAAACCACTGAGAAAGAACTGGCCTGTTTGAGTCGCGCTTCCTCTCTTCTCCGTGGTCACATGCCCTTTCCTATGATTTAGACACAACCGCCAAAGATAATGTAAGTCGTGGGTCATCAAGGCACTCACACAATATCGAAAAATAGAAACAAACTATTATATCTCTTTCTGTGGCTACAGGAAAACTGCAAAAACGTTGATTGAAAAAAAAAATGTTGCACAGCCACGTGACTTTTGGCAACACTCTCTTCCTCTATATTTCTTCTTTCTATTGAGTCTAGTTTCGGTTTCGGTTTCTATCAGTTGCGTTTTTTTACTTTATTAAAAATATACGTGCCGCTCTAGCAAAATATTGATTGGGTATTCTTGTAATACAATATTAAATCGCCTAACAAAAAATTAAAAAATCGTAAGGGGGTGTTGTGTACACTTTAGGGTGTAAAATTTGTGAGTCTGTAGAAAATGACCTTGGCCCGCAGTCGCATTTTTATAACGGCCTCCTATATGAAGCTTGGCTCTGATCTATGCTTCAGAATTAAAGAGCTACGAAGAACACCTGAATAAATGTATATTGTTTGTATGTTAGTTGGTTTTTATTTCGACACAAGGTTTAGAGAGGAAAGTGAAAAAGGGAAATGAGCTATAACTGACAAGGCCCGGTCACAATGGACCACTGCATCAGAACACTATGTTGAGTCTTAATCAATCCACAAAGGAGTTCTCATGTTTTATACAGTCGCGATATCACAACAAAGCACTCAAATGTTTCTTTAAAAAAGGCCTATTGTCAACCCAGGTAGCACCGAGTTCTGGGCCAAAAACGTGGCTTTTTCTGGGAGTTCAGGGCATTGAAAAGCTCGAAAAAGCCATAGTAGAGCCAAGCCTAACCTCCCTTGGCAACAGTCTAGGTATTTTGGCCCTAATTCGCCAAAGAAGTCCCAAACTTCGGCTTCACTGCCTGGCAGTTCGGCTGTCATC
>JAZHYW010018244.1:0-38175 GCA_037355805.1 Ixodes ricinus
TTCCGGCGATGCAAAAACCGATCTTTATTTGGAAGCCGTCTCTTTTATAGTAATGACCCGTGACGACTGATCACGTGTTTACTACGTAACACTCCTCCCCTCTTAATCAAAACATACACTGTTCTGGTGCATTAATTAGTTCGGATAACGGCTTGGTGGACGCCGCTCACGAGTACCTCTTCGTAGCGGCGGGGCCGATGACGGTGTTGTCGTTTTGGAGAAGTCTGTGTTCCGCGCCCCTTGTTCTTCAGCTGGCGCCTCTGTTGTAGCCGTGTCAGCCGGTGGAGTGGCAGCTTCACCAGGCTGGTTGGTCCTGACTTCCTCGACCAGGGTAGAATCCGGGGATGAGGCCGCTTCACCAGGCTGGGTTGTCGTGGCGTCTTCGTCTCTCCGGGTAGTGTCGAGGTGATCCGACTGCCGGATGATGGGTGGGGCATCCCGGAGCCCTCTGCTGGACCCTGACGACCAACGTGGTCGCAAGTGGTCGACGTGTACGAAGCGCAGCTGGCCCTTGACGCTTACGACATACGTGCAGTCGCTTACTTGTTGAACCACCTTGGCTTCCTCCCAGGACTGTGACTCGCCTCGTGTAGTCTTCAGGTAGACTGCCTCACCAGCTTGCATCCGCAGCTGCTTCCCTCTGTCCTCGTTGCGGTTGACAGCATCTCGTTCTTGACGCTCTCTCATGTCCTGCACAAAGTTGGGTTTTAGCAGGGAAAGTTTCACACGAGGTTCTCTTTTCAAAAATAGTTCCGCAGGTGTCCTCCCAGTCACGGAATTCGGGGTGTTCCGGTAGGCGAGCAGAAAGTCGTCTACCCGCTGATGCAGAGTTCGGTGCCTTCGCTCGAAGCTATCGTGGAGCACCTGTCTGAGGAGTGTAGCTTTCGTGGTTTGCACCAGCCGTTCGGCTGCTCCGTTTGACGCTGCGTGATATGGCGGGGTGCGTGTGTGACGAATCCCATGCTCACGCGTGAACTCTGCGAACTCCTGAGAGGTAAACTGCGGGCCATTGTCGCTAACTAGCTCTTCTGGGAATCCATAAGATGCGAAAATACCCCTAAGGATTTCAATGGTTTTCGATGTTGTCGTGCTACCCATACATTTTACTTCAATCCATTTTGAATAGGAATCGATCAGCACAAAGAGGTTCGACCCCTCCTTGACGGCGAAGTCGACGTGGACCCACTGCCAGACACGTGATGGATACGTCCAAGGGTGTAAAGGTCCTGGGGTCTTGGCTGGCCTGGTTGTCTGACAGACTTGGCACTGACGAACTGTCGTCTCAATCTCCTTGTCCATCGACGGCCACCATACGTATGACCTTGCGAGCATCTTCATTCGCTGCATTCCCGGATGTTCTTCGTGTAACAACGCTAATACTTGTTGCTGAAGCGCGTCGGGAATGATGACTCTTTGACCCCATGTCAGGCAGCCTTGCTCGTGTGACAACTCATTCCGTCGAATGTAGAAGGGTTGCAATTTGCTGTCGCAGGTTGCCGGCCATCCAGATAACGTACAACGCACGACCTCCGCTAGAATGCTGTCCCGCTTGGTCCACTTGGCCACTTGGCTTGCAGTGAGCGGGGTTGATTCGAACACGGCGAGACACTCTTTGTGGTCGTCGGCCTGCTTCGTCATTGGCAGGGGCAATCTCGACAGTGCGTCTGCTACTTCCATGTCCTTCCCTTTCCTATAGTGCAGAGTGTACTTGTATGCTGCTAAAGTGATGGCCCAGCGCTGGATCCTCGCTGCCGCGAGTGAAGGGATAGGCTTGTCCGAGCCCAAGATGCCCAACAGTGGCTGATGATCGGTGTAAAGCGCGAATTCCCGGCCATACAGGTATCTGTGAAAACGACTGAGGCCAAAAATTATCGCTAGCGCTTCCTTTTCGCCTTGAGCGTAGTTGCGCTCTGCTGTGGTGAGAGTACGCGACGCAAAAGCGACAGGCCTCTCCGATCCGTCGGGCATGACATGGAAGATTACTGCGCCGAGGCCATATGCTGACGAGTCGCAGCTGAGTCCGATAGGCTTGCGGATGTCGTAGTACGTGAGCACCCCACTATCGACGAGACGCTGCTTGGCTGTCTTGAACGCTCGGGAGCATTCCTCTGTCCATGTCCATCTCTTGTCCTTTTTTAGCAGTTCGTACAATGGTGCGGCGACTGTAGCCAGATCCTTGATAAACTTTGCATAAAAGTTGAGCAGACCTAAGAAGGCCCTTAGCTCGGTCACATTGCTTGGCGTAGGCGCTTGCACGATCGCTTTTATTTTTGTCTCTGTCGGATAAATACCATCCGCTGTCACTTTATGTCCGAGGTAGACAACCGAGTTCTTAAAGAACTGGCATTTCTGTTCTTTCACCGTGAGGTTGTACTGTGCCAGCCGCTCCAACACTCTTACCAGGGTTCTTTCACACTCATCGATGTCTTCGCCTGCTATGATCACGTCATCAATATAGCAGCCCACTTTCGGGATACCTTTTAGAACTTGATCCATTAAGGACTGGAAGATCGCCGGAGCGTTCGAAAGTCCGAACGGCAGCCTCTGATACTGGAACAGCCCAAGGTGCGTGTTCACCGTTAGTAATGGTTTTGAGTCCTCGGCGAGCGGTACTTGTTGATAGGCTTGTGACAGATCTAGTACGCAGAAAACCTTTCCTCCTGCCAACAGGGAGTACAAGTCCTCTGGCAGAGGCAGGGGGTAATGGTCTGCCTTCAGAACAGGATTAATGGTAATCTTGTAATCGCCACATAATCGCAATTCCGTTCCGCTGCTCTTTTGGACAACAACCAGAGGCGTGGCCCAATCACTTTTCGTTACTCTTTTTACGACTCCGTCTTCTTTCAGCTTCTCTAGCTTTTTCGCTACTGCCTCTTTGACAGCAAAAGGAATCGGTCTGGCTTTAGCAAAGACTGGTTTGGCGCCCCCTTAAGAATGATGTGCGCTTCAAAATTCTTCACCATCCCTGGTGTGCTTTTGAACACTTCTGGGAACTTCTTGCGCAGAGTTTCCACTCGCTCATCTACACCTTGCCCTGTCGACAGACTGCATACAGTCTTCCAGTCTATCTTCAGTTTCTCCAACCAATCCCTGCCCATAAGGGCGGGCATTCCTGTCCCTTGATCTTGAACGATGACCAAAGGCAAAGTCACAACACCCCCTTTTTGCTCACTTTGACATTTGCTTTTCCGTGAATCTTCAGTTTTTCTCCCGTATACGTTCGGAGGCGTAAGTCAGCTTTTTCGCACCTTACATGAGGAAAGTAGTGCTTGTACAAACTTTCTGGCATTATTGATACCGCTGCTCCCGTATCAATTACCATGGTAACCGTCTTCCCTTCAATTTCCAACGGTACACTATACCCAGCGGATGATTGCTGTGCATACCACACCATGTGACAATTCACATCGTCTGCCTCGTCATCCGTGGTGTCGACGTACTTGACGTCATGCCGCTTCTTTTTCTTTCGACATACCGCTTGCAAGTGACCTTTTTTATTGCATGTCCGGCATGTACGATTGCGATACCAACACTTATCGGCCGGATGATCTTTACCGCAATGACGACACACATCTTTCTGTTGGTCGTCCCGTCTTTCTTTCCGCGGGGCCTCTGTTCTCGAACTAGTGCGCTCATCACGCCCCTTTCCGACACGAATCGCATTGACGCTGCAGTTTGGCGAGTCGAACTCATGCATCTGCTTTGCTTGCTTGGCAGCTAGTTCTTTGTCTAGCGCCATTTTGCACGCTAGCTCGAACGTCAGTGCTTCCGTTGCGAACAAGAGCCTTTGCGTCTCCTGGTCCCGCAGGCCTGCCACCAATCTATCTCTCAGAGCGTCATTAAGGAAGTTTCCGAAATTGCAATCCCTTGCCAGGTGTTTCAATTCCGTGATGAAGTCCTTGACGCCTTCATTTTCTTGTTGAACGCGTCGGTTAAACTGACAACGCTCTGCGATGATAGAGTGTGCCGGACTGAAGTGACTTTCCAAAAGCTGCTTAATTTCTTCAAACGTCTTCTGCGTAGGCAGAGCTGGCACTATGATTTTCTTCAACTCTTCATATGCATGCGAGCCCATTACATTTAGAAACAGCTTAAGCTTCTTATCTGCTGGAACTTCATTTATGTCCACGTAATTTTCGAAACGTTCGAAGTACGACCGAATGTTGTCCACCTTCGGGTTGAACTCCGTCATGCTTCCTAACCTCTTCCGGATCCGTGCGGTGCAAAGTCAACCTCTTGTGTGACGTTACGTAGAAGCTATGTATAGTACGCAGTTTTGTGCCAAATACTTTATGAGAGTATTTAAGATAACATACTAAATACCCATTATAAGATAACATACTAAATACCCTCTAAAAACGGCATACAGTGCAGTATTCAAATTACTTTTAGTACGAACTATCTTGAGTAGAGTAAACTACTTGGATAAAGTAATTCAATTGCATTTGAGGATATTTGGCAAGCCTCTGCAAGTCGGTAACATAAGAATAAAAAGTCCGAAAGGGGTGCTTTATTTGTGATCCCTTCTCCCCCAAACACATTTTGCTGTGATCTCTATGACTTTCAGCTGGCGCCTTAGCTGCTGCAATCGAAGCTTAATTCTAAGTAATTTGGAATATGCAACATAGTCCGTGCCGAAATATTTTAGGAACAAACGGAACTCATGTACTGCACACAATGTGACACCTATGGTGTTTTAATTTGACGGCAGGCTCGGCTTATGACCCATTCCACAATAAGTTGGTAATATGCCCCACCGCGATTCGAGGACTTGACGTGTAGTCCGACATTGCATATCCACAAGAGCCGAACTAGTGCTTGATCAGTCAGACAGACTTGTTGATGAGCACGCGAGTGAAGGACACGCGTCCACGCTCAGGCAAAACTTCGACTCGAGGACAGCACCTCTGCAGCTGGTTAACAACCAAGAGCGAGTACTTTGTGCACCCAGTCAAAAGTGAGAACGAACACCTGCACCTCCTAACTGTCCAAAAAGATGGAAGGTCAAGAGGAAGACACACGTGAGTGTCCGTAAAATCGCTTCCAAACTCCTTCCCCTGCCCCCTTCTGCACCGAGTTCAAACCATTCTTTACGCATTGAGGTCAATAGGGTCACGATTCCAGAATCAGAATCCACTATAGCCGTTTTCGCCTCAAGAAAAAAATGAAATTGTTCTCAATGTTCTTACGCCGCGCGAAGTAGTTCTTTCAAGATTTGGCTGTTGGAGGCAGAAGCGATGCTTTTGGCGTTTGAAACGTATACGTCTTAAATAAGGTAACATATATTTAACCTAAAATACACCTACATATATCTCAATACTTCAGCATAAAAAGGGAAATTAGTAATGCTCCGTGAGAAGCCCTGCTTATATTTACTACAGTTCTTGAGGTGAAAACAGGTATAGTCTATACTATTCTCCACCTGGCGGAAAACAGAGAGTCGAGGATTTTGAGGATGAAACAATGCGAGCAGTCGGAAGGAGCACGAAAGAAACGCTTTTGAACGAGCTTGCGGAGCAAAAGTTAAGCAACGATAGGCACACAACGAGATTTGCAGGAGCTTAATTTAGGTCACTGCAGATCAATAAAGCCAGAATGCTCCAGCTTCTTTGGCCCAGGGAGTGCCTGTGCTAGCATCAAAACGTGTTCGCGCATTTTCGTACAGAAACCTCCTGAGCCGGCGATTTCCGAAGATGGTTCATTGTGATTGTGACCACTCTAGCTTCAGATAAAGGGTGGAACCTGAGTGAAAAATCCGGTTGAGGTCACCAGCACTTTGCTAGCTCCAAGCGTAACGTGCCGTTCAAAACCAGATTGGAAAAAAAAGAGTGGACAACAGAACACACAGAGGTGGGCGTATTTGGCGCAATCCATTTTGGTCGTTTGTTGGTATTTCTAGGCACTGCGTTTTGATGGTGCCTTGTTTCCTAGTCTGTGTTCAGTCACTTGGCTTTAGCTTTGCTGTCGGTTCAGCTTTACCCCAGTGTCTGACGATCCCAAGTTCCGTAGACTGTGCCGGCAAAATATTTGTTTAAAGGTTCCAAAATATATTTGAGATACTGAGTACAACATAGTGAGAAAATGGAACTAAGATAGAGCAGAAAATACTCTAGACTAAATGTATTTGCAAGATGCCAAAATACCACCAAAAGTATTTGAAAAACAGTATCTTGATTACAGTATTTAAGATAGGCACAAGTCTGGTAGTACGCACCTGGGCGAAGTATACGGCCCAAACGGTCACGTTCATCATAATGAACAAAGTTGGAAAAAAATGGTGCCGTCAAATTGGCCTGGAACTGTGTTGCTGCGTGAAACGTTCTTGGTTTAGCTCTAGTGGTGCTAAACCACTGGCGCTAAACCAAGTGTTTGAGTGGAGTTAGTGGAGTGAGATGTCAATGAGTTAGAGTCAGAGTTAGTGTTAAGTTAGTGTTAAAGTTGCTTAGAGTTAGAGTGAGTTAGAAAGAGTTAGAGTTAAAGTTAGTTAGAGCTAAACATAGTTGAAGTTAGAGTTTAAGTTAGTTAGAGCTAGACATAGGAGTTAGAGTTAGATTTAGGTGAGTTAGTGTTAGTTAGAGTTTGTGGTGTCATTGGTGGTTAACTCAGCTTTTCACGCGTCAATTGTTCCGCTAAATGTAGCGGGCAAAGCTGAATATATCTGTAGGTCACGTGACATCAATTTTTCCGCTAGCTTTGGCGGTGCAACTAGCGTTCTGTAAAGGTCACGTGACATAAAGTCGTGTGATATCAGTTTCTCCGCTAAATCTAGCAGGGAAACTGAATTAGTGCATATGTCACGTGACACGAAGTCGTGTGACGTTATTTTTTCCGCTGAATTTAGTGGGGAAACTAAATTGGTGTTGCAGTTACAGCAACGTCGATTTTACCACTAAATCTAGCGGGGACACTACGTTTCCGTAAATGTCATGTGACGACGTCACGTGACGTTAATTGTTGCGCTAAATTTTGTGGGGACACTTAATGTACGTATAGGTCACGTGATCGTGAAGCCATGTGACGTTATTTTCCCCCGCTATATTTAGCGCATAATTTCGCGGTTGCGCGTTTTGAGACTTGACTTCGTTTTAGAGCGCAGCTCTTAGGCGCCCGTTTCCGGCTTGAGCGGCGTCGCCGTCGCCGTCGCCGTCGGCGTGACCGCGCGGTGCATCGTGGGAAATATCCCATAATGCACGCGCGCGGAAAGGAGGAGGGAGGAGGAGGGGAGGAGGGAGGAGGAGGAGGGGAAGGAGGAGGAGGAAGGAGGGAGGGGAGGAGGAGGATGGGGAGGGAGGAGGATGGGGAGGGAGGGAGGAGGAAGGGGAGGAGAAAGGAGGATGGTGGTGGAGGGAGGGAGGAGAGGAGGAAGAGGGAGGAGAGGGGGGGAGAGGAAGGAGGGGAGGGAGGAGGAGGGAGGAGGTGGAGGGAGGAGGGACGGAGGTGGAGGGAGAAGAGGGGACGGAGGAGGAGGAGGAAGAGGGGAGGGAGGGAGAAGGAGGGAGAGGAGGGAGGAGGAGGGAGGAGGGAGGGAGAGGAGGGGACGGAAGGAGGAGGGAGGGGTGGAAGAAAGGGGGACGGAGGGAGGAGGAAGGGAGGAGAGGAGAGAGGGGAGGGAGGAGGGAGGAGGAGGGAGGAGGAGGGAAGGGGAGGAGGAGGGAGGGAGGAGGGCTGGGAGGGTGGGAGTTGAGGAGGAGGGATTTGGTAGGATGAGTGACGCTCCCTCGAGGCCGCGCGCCCGCGCCGCAGAGCTGCGCTCATCTAGCTCCATCGTCCTACCGGAAGCAGGGCTGGCTTTTTGCCTCTTTAAGTCCCAGCGAATACGAGGTTGTCAACGGCTTTCGTTTTTTAAACCTAGCCAATAAATGTTTCGGGTTAAAAAACAAATTCTTGTATAGTCTGCCTACTGCATAGTCCGGAGAGCACGGTGGTCGAGTTTGGGTCGAACTTGTGGAATCACTTCCTCGTCTCCGTCCGCGTCCTCAACAGACTCATGAATATGACATCGAAGGGAGCAATGCGCCTAAATTACATCATGTTCGTGTTCAAAATTATACGCTACTTTATGGAAACGAAATTTAACATTCCGGGCTTTAATTCGTCAATATCGCTTATCCCTACTATTGTTTACATGGGGAAGATTCCTGAGTTAAAAATCTCTGGTCAACTTCGATAGAGCTCAGATATGCTACTCTGGGCTACTTTGATTGGAAACGGCTGCCGGTGCGAAAGGTCTGGCACACGATTATACGTAGCTTGCGCGTGAAGTCATACTTAACTTCATTTCACTGTACCTTTGGCACGTAATCGAGCTTAGGCTTTTGCAGATGAGCGCAACCTCGTCGGTCTTGTTAGACCACACTGTTAGCAAAAATAACACGCTCAGACGTGTAAACCGTTGTCCCATAGCGGACACGTCGAAACGTGTTCGTTTTACACGCAGCCATGTGTGTTATTCGTCTACACATGAGGTGCCGTGTAAACGTAACACGATGCACCGTGTCTGCCTTCCGAAACACACGTTTCAGCGTGTTGCTTATGAAACATGGCGGCCAGCAACCGAGAGCAGGCGAGAGACGAGCCCAGCGAGCCGCGCTCCTTTCCGCCGAATTGAGAGCACACAGGACGCGTCTGTTCTCGTTCGATGTCTTTTATACACAGTAAACAGTCTCCCAGCGTGCAAAGGTAAACGTGCAAAGGTACGTACGTGCGTCGCCGGCGGTCGGCAGCGTCAATACCTACGACGGAGCCGCTAGACAACAAAAAAAAAACGAATGCCGAACTTACATGGATAAATAACTCACTATTTGGAATCGGTGGTAACTTACGCCACCTAACGAGATTTCTAGCAGCCTATAAAAAAAGTCTGCTAAGACGCTGCGAACGATCACGAGTAGACGCCAACCCACATACATCACGGACAACATGAGTAGCACGTATCACACAACACTGACATATGCACAAACACATCACACACAGCACCCGACACTTCCTACTCAATGTTCTTTCTCCTCGCGGCGTATATAAGCTTGACATGTGCGGGTGAGCCCTTTGGTCGCTGACCGTTACAGATTTATAGAAGAGACACAAAACACGGCGCAATGGACAGCCGTATGTAAGAACTGTTTGCATTTAAAAAGTATGGAGGCAAAATCTATAATGTTAGTCCGTTGCGAAAAATAACGATGTATTAACAATAAATCTTAAACCGGTCGTGAAGAAGTTCAAATTTTTGTTATTTTCATGCTAGACCAGTGTTATGAGCAGTCCGACTAGCTTGAATCAGATAAAAAAGAACACAAATTATTGGGATTTTATCATTATGTAATTAATAATAAATGGAAATGATCCTTGTGCCAAGCATTTTTTATATATTCTTGTGAAGGACATCCGCCCAACACTTCACTTCCGCGGGTTGCAGTACGGGAGCAGACGCCTTCACTTTTGGGGCGTTTTGATGCAGTTCGTTGTCGTATGTCGTGTCGGTGTTGAGTGGAGCGGTGGGGCTCGGGAGTTTGTGACCGGTGTTATTCGTGATCACTGGTGAGGCGCTGATGAGTCTTTTTTACACCGCCACCACCCCGAACTTTGAAGATCTCACGGGCCCGTAACACTGCTTTATGCTGAATCGCGAGCTCCTTCTCTGTTGACGTCGTTTTCCTGGTACCACTCGTGGATACCGCAAGCGTTTAAACAGTGCGCACCGTCTCGCCGACATCCCTCCCCGGTGACGTACTCGACCTGTTGAAACATATTGCTTCTGTCATTTTGGAGTACGCAAGGCAGTTATCTCGTTGCTCTGGTTTCGGTTATAAAAGCAAGGCAGCAACGCTCGTAGTTCCCGCCCTTAGTACACGTTGGACATCTTCCACACTTTGACTCCGGATAACTGGATGAACGAGGATTTGACATTTACTTCAAAGGTCACTCTCGCCGCTTCCTCACCGTTGAGCAGCAGGAGCAGCTGGCGACAAGCCGCGGATGAAAGGCTTGAGCATCAACAGCCCAAGTGCACTCGGTGCCGATGCGGGCAATACGGGTTTCTGTCAACCGGTTGGCTAGCACAAACCGTGACCGTTCCAGCTCTTCGTCATGACACGGTGTTGCAGAAAGCAGTGTAAAATACAACTAGCACGGATCACCGAAGCAAACGCACTGTTATCGTAAATCTTGGCTTGTGATTGCGCCTTTGTAGATCATCTCATTCGTTTTGCTGGAGAGGCGCGAACGACGGGCGTAACAAAATCGCTTGCATATTCCGCATAACCTCGCAAAAGCATTTTCCGTCACCTTGCGAAAAGCGCACCGTCCCGACTTCCCTGCCTTTTACCTGCTTTAGAGCAGTTTGTACCTGCTAGTAGGTATGCCTACTGAAACTGGAAACTTTAGAAACTAGGGGCAGTGCCAGAGAGAAAAAGAGACAAAGTTGGGAAAGCTTGCTCGCTCTCTCCGACTTCTCAACTCTCAAGTGATTGTAGCATAATAAATGCACCAACGCCCCTTCCCAAAATACGCCTTCCAAAATAAAGAAAAAGCACTATGTTCACTACGTAAAAAATGGTCTCAGTTCATGCATCTGTGGGCAGGTAGGAAATCTTGCCCTAGTTTATTCACACCGCATGATGTGCGCAACAAACTCACACGAGATTTACTGGAAAATATCGGTGGTGACTTAAGTTTCCCTGAAATTCTGCATAACTGGTCGTTTGCAGGACCGAATCATCTACTCGAGTGGTGTGCGTCGCTGTGCAAACACGTCGCTGTGCAAACGCAGTCCAACACGAGGCATAAAAACGGCAGATTAAGGACAACAATCCGGAGTCCATTGTTCAATTAAAACAACGTAAATTTGTTGAAAACACCCGCAGCTTTTTACTCACGCTATCCGTCGGGATACTTCCACATTTTGAAACGGAACTCAGGAAGATTTACTTTAAAAACACTCGCTGCGTCCTCCCGGACCAGCTGGACCGGATCAGCTGACGACGACCCCACAACAACCAATTTGCGCTCCGTGTTAGTGCGGGTTTCTACCTCAAGCACCGCACCATACACCACGAACGTTTCAGCTCTTTTTCACATCGCCGTCTTGCACCAAACAGAACGAGATCGCCGAAGTCAACGCAGCGCTGTCGTGAGCCTTGGCTTGTGGTTGTGCACTCGTGGACCCCTGTGACTCCCTTCGCTTTCCAAGCACACGCGACGATAACGAATGATACTTTCCGTCTCCCGGGAACATCACAGGGGCACTTCTCCGGTCACGTATTCGCTACATGTGCTCGCAAATCGAGAAGCTTCCCCTTCCCGTCAAAACCGAAACAATACCGGCGCCATGTTAAACGTGCGTTGCTGCGAGAGTTTTTCCGACCAAACAAAAACAACGAAAGCAAACCGGCTCTCGCTTCCAGCGTACATCGGCGTTCTTGCAGTTGAAGGGTTGAAGCCAAAACGAAACCAACTGCAAAGTCACGTGTTCAGATTGAGGGCACGCTTTTTATATCCATTTTAACTGTTTAGAACGAGTAATTACACCCATAACTTTATTTGTGGTGTAAGAAACTATTATCAAGACCCCAAAAATAAATACAAACCTCGGCGACAAAAGGGAAGCCGCATTGCCATCGACCAGAAAAAATGGCAGCGAGCACGGTAAGCGCCGAAAGCGCGGGGTTTGCCCTGTC
This sequence comes from Ixodes ricinus, assembly GCA_037355805.1. NCBI lineage: Eukaryota > Metazoa > Arthropoda > Arachnida > Ixodida > Ixodidae > Ixodes > Ixodes ricinus. The sequence goes on from JAZHYW010018244.1 coordinate 11,676, forward strand.
CCGCGACATGCCGTAATTGCATTTGGTGCCTATCTGTCCCCGAGACATGTTTCTTTCCGCGGCATTTGTCTTCACGAACCTTTCTAGGTGTGTCCCCAAGCATTCCGATGCTTCGATAGCCGGCAATGCTGCGGTCGTCGCCTGGGCTGATGCGTGTTTTCGAGGTCGGCTACACGGCTATGCGTGTATAACCGAACAAAACACGTTTTTTAAAACCTCGCATGATTTTTGAACGAATTACCCATTACTCAACGTGTAAATTTATGGTAATTTGTGTAAATAGCGTGTTTTTCACCCCAAATATTCACTAAATACACGAGACTTGCTAACAGTGCAGCTTCTCAAGGTACGTGACCCCACAGAATCATCCATGTTTACGCACAGACTTGCCCAATTGAGCGCACGGACGTGAGATATGTACTCCAAAACGAAATCATGAGAAGACCAAACTGATCGGTGATAACAGCACTCGACACGCCACAAGAATGGCACAAGAACGACGTTGGGCCCGGGTCGGCCGGGATTTCGGTCTCGGGTCCCGACAACCCGAACTTACCAAATATAAAATTTTAATTTGAGGAACTGCGGTATAATCTCACCTCATAACGTCTTTGAACCTGCAAAAAGTAGCGGAAAGATAGTGCAAGCTGTAACTTATGGCAAGGATAACGCAGATCATGCCCATGCAGGTTGATGATGGTGGCATGTAAATACCATAATTTATATAACATATAGCAAGTTTCTTCTCCCGCCATCAGTTTCGCGCTGTAAGTAATTATTTGTAGCGAGCTAGTTTTTTTTTCCTATTTACCATAATTTGTGTTTTAGACTTTATTAGCAGGAATTACAAATGATGTCAACTAAACTTGTCTGCATTTCCCATTTTCACTTGCCCAAAAATTGTGCTTACATGTGAAATACATTCCTGTATGTCGTTTAGTTTAGTTGAATAAGTTGTGAACTTTTATTATTCACGCGTGAATTTTTACATTCACACGATCATTATACACATGGTTTCTGAGCGGAAATAAAATAGGTCTTCGTTGGAAACCTCACTGAAAGGAACATCATTCTAAGCGGAGGCGTAGAGAAAAACTAACGCTTGTTTCGTTAGTCATTAACTTTAAGGATTAACTTTCATCTGTATTTACTCAATGGGCAAGAATTGTTGCACCGCCTTTTTAAGGTACATGAACTTTCCGCCATCTACATTTCTTTACTGCCAGCTTTACTTCTGTTTATGTGTCCCCAATTATAGTGGTTCGACTGCGCGTTGACGAAAATGTGTGGACACTGGGGGTGAAGCAATGATAAGGACATCGTACGGAATAATGGCCTTGACAGCCCAGTCACACAACTTGGAATGGACATCGCAGAGATAACTGGGCCACCCAGAAGGCGCGACCTTCTTTCTGATCCCAACAAGTTGCGAATAGTAGCTTCGCGCTTGGCCACAGAAACAAATCTCTTATAATCTACCAAACTCAGAGTTCATTTTAAACGGTGCCCTTACGGCAGTCACGGCAAATCACTAGTGTCCATCGCCTAGTCGAACTCCGTCCTCTTTCCGACGTCTCGTATAATGTTGTTTTAAGCGTCGTTGGACCCCTCGAAGACGTTTGAAATTTGACAGTTAAACACAGTTGCGGACAACAGACGCGCTGCTTGATTGAATCCCTCGTGTCGTTGGCTCAAGTTGGAGTTAATGTCATACAGAGTCCCTCATTGCTCTTGGACGTGATCACTAGAGAGTTATGCGTACCTACTCACTGTCTCTTATATTCTTTTTGGCCACTATAAACAAAACAAAAAAAAAACATTACCATTATTACTCTAAACCTTCTGACCGTCAGGTATATTAGGTTCTCTGCGTCTGGCACACGCGAGTCAATTGCACGCCTCGATGGATACGTCGCACTCTGTAATAACAACCTATACTTTGTACTCTTTCTCTGTGTTTCAGAGATGTTTTTGGCGCACGATCTCGGCCGAATCATTCAACGCTTCTTGAAAAAATGTTCCGCACTGATTCCGAAACTATCCTTCAAGGCTGATGACGGTATGATCAGAAGAGTAAGAATAAATTTTGCCACCACTATTTTGTATTACATTAAAAAAAAAAAAACGAGTCGCAAGTTTTATGGTTACTTTCTGCGGGGGTCGCATCTTAAATTCATTTTTTTTTCACCTTATTGCTGCCTCATTTCTGATTCATATTATATTCGCAAACACCTGCAACGAAAAGCATTTTAGCGAATGACCTTGTTTTCGTCCGCAATTTATAAATTGTTCGCGACAGGTTAAATTTGCTGATGTACAACGGTTGTAAAATACACGTTAAGAATGCACCAAATAAACAATAGGAAGCTCCTGTCACGACATAGAATCGCTCCTCGAGCCAGCCATGAAAGCCAGTAGCCGTGGTGAACATAGATAGAATCAGGAGAGCGTGTTGGTTAAACATCTTGGTATGGGAACGCCAAAGGGGACAAGGGTCACACAAAACACATCAGACACGGACAGCGTTCAACTCGCAACAAGTGTAGTATTCTCTCTTCCGGCGTCCATAGTTCGCGTGGTCTTGACAGGTCCCCTGCCGGCAAAAAGTTAATGGGGAAGATACTAGCATAAAAGAGAAATGCGAAAAACAAAATTTGTAAAATGAGAAAAGAGAGAAATATACTCGATTGCACTGTCTTGCGGCAACACTTACACTGGGCCGACGGGGCGGCGCATAAACGATAGATTAAAATAATTCAAATATAACCTTTCAGTAAGAGGACAGCTACCGTTAAAAATGCACCTGAATAGCTGCGAGGGATGTACGCCCATCTTTAACGAGGCGGCGGCTATCAAAAAGCACCCTGACCGGTTGGGACGGAAAGTAGTCGAGGCCATCCTCATACAGAGAAGCGACAACAATGTGAGTCACAGATCCCTTTATTTGAGCAGAGAGAATGAAGGGTTTTTCAAGAAGGAAATAGCGGAGACCTCGGTCGGGGAGGAGAGGATGAGCGTGGCCTTGAGCCGGCAGGGGAGCTGTCAAGATCACGCAAGCTGTGCACCCCGGAAGAGAGAATACACCTGTAGCGAGTTGAACGCGGTCCGTGTCTGATGTGTCCTTGTGTGTTCCTTGTCTCCTTTTGCGTTCGCATACCAAGAAGCCGTGGTGAGTTATGCGACGTCAACGCGACATGCGCCTCGATACGGGACTATTTCAGAATTGCGGAGGAACACTCGCTGGAGTTATGAGGCTCTGGGAGGAGCTTCTGGCGCATTCTTAACTTGTGTCTGAATATTAATAAACGAGTAAAATGCTTCGCCACTCGGAGTTGCGCGTTTCGCTTCTCGCTACGCGAAAGTAAAGTTGAATATGAACCGGTTTTACTGATCCGCCAGAAAAAGAACTTTTGAACTTTTGGTTTATGAATTGTGGGCGAAGCTTCAATCGACAAGTCGGTATTTGCTCAAGTAAACTACCCCAATTGTTTTTTTAAACATTTGTTTAATATTACTTCTAAGAAGCGGTTGAAAACAATCGAGCGGTATTTATTCATTTGATGGAAGCCATGATGCAGTGGTAGCGGTTCCAATCTGGGAGGATTTTTTTCTCTTTAGATCACAACTTTTTAGTAACGCAACTTCCGAAAAAAAAAGTTACTTCCTTCTTTGCTTTTGGTAAGTTGAGCGAGATCGAAAATATAACGAGATCGACTTTTTCTTCATCGTGTATTTGACGTTTTGTAAATATTCATGTTTCAAAAACATTAAATAAATTTAAATAAAAAGTAATTTTTATAAGGTAAAAACATAGAGAAAAGTCGGCCATTATGTTCATTACGTTTTCCAGTTGGGTGATTCAACGTCAGTTCATGGAATGATGGTCCAGGTCATAATCTAGATATTTTTGTTTAAAATATATATTAAAGCCATGTTCTTGGGAGGAACAATCGGCTATATATGATCGCCGTAACATTTTTTTTCGCCAAGATATTAAATAGGAAAGCTCGAGGCGTGGAAATTGAGAAGATTTCACGATGCTACTTTGCACAGTCGTCAATTCCTCATCGAAACTTTCACGTTACCATAACGTTTTTAATACATTTTACAAAAGATATACAACACATCCACAAAAAACTAACAATATCAATAGGATATTTATATGCAAACAAAAAAAAGCAAACATGGCATAAAAACGCGTTTTAGAGACATATTCACGATATTTTTGCAAATAAACCATCTTTCCTAATACTTCAAAAACATATCAAAATACGCGTCTTTAAATATTCTTTACGAATGTGTAAAAATAATATGACCATCATTAAATGTATTTTTGTTATTAACGCGGAAGCGCAGCTGATTTCTGAAGATGTGGCAAGATTGGGCGTCGATATTTAAAAAAAACACCATCTTCTATTTTTTTTCAAACTCCCCTTGGCATTTTGCAGTGACTTGAACTAACTTGTGATGGCAAAACATTGAGTAACATATGACCTCAAAACGGGGAAAGCTACGACAAACCTTCACTCGGAGCGAGCCGACGTCTTCGTCATAACGGCTTTGCCGCACAGCACCAAACATTTTGAGCGTTAGTTTTGGCATATATTTTATATTTATTAATTCTTTTTTTCAAAAGGGGTGAGTATAACTGACTCGAAAAGGTACTTTGAGCTGGAATACCATTACTTAACTTACAATTCACAAAAACAAAACGCCCCCCCTCTGCATTCGCTAACTATGCATACATAAGCTTAAAACTCTTCAGTTGCGCAAGTGGCCATGTATGCATCCGGCTTTTCCAACCGACACTCCACAAAGTTGCGGTTGAAAAAGCTACTGGCTCCACAGACAGTGAACGAATCTAACCTTTTATGCCAACATTGCTGCCAACAAGAATGAGATTACTTGTCCTCACAACGTGAGTACATCAAACTCTTCTTTCCGGGACTCTGATGAAATTTTGGCTGAAGTGAGTCAAGACTTATGTGCTGCTAGTCCGTCGGTAACCCGATTGAAACCACGTAAAACCATATAAAAAAGCGCGAAGCGTATTTGAAGAAAAAACAAGCATCAGGTGAGTTCTTCGATTAGAAGAAAGCTGTCAAGCGTTCAATGGCGTGAAAACCGGCGAAAACAGTTGTGAGCACTGCACGGAGTGGTTTGACGCGTTCCGCGAAGCGCTGAAGTGCATGCAGTTTCCACCAGGAACGCAAGCGATTGTACACGCTTCTGCCACCAAGCATCTCGAAGAAAGAAATATCGCGTCTAGGTACCGAAAGCGACTGCCAACATGATTGATCAAACAAGAAAATTGAAGCGTAAAGGTGGTGTATGGGCAACCCCTGATCCCTACATGGGAAAAAAGGCGAATGCCGAAGACGCGAGGGTTGCACTTGAGTACTACACACGCGACGACCTCGCATGCTTTGTTCAAAGCCCCAACAAAAAGGACGTCGTCAAAGCCATGATCAACGACAACAATACCAAAGTCATAAAAAGGTTTATGACCCGTTGTATTAAGGAAGCTTGCCAGCTGTTTAGGAAGGACCATTCCCATCGAGAACTAGGCATCTCCAAATTTTATTCCCTACGACCAAAATGGCTAAAAAAGAGTCCCGAGCACGAGGTGTGCGCATGCATATATTGCGTCAATTTTCAGTTGCTTTTAACGGCAATAACAAATGCCTCAAAGAAGACAGTTCCTGAAGACGACCTCAAGCGCATCTACCTCTACAAAATTATATGAGTATATGAGGCATTCTTACACCCGTGATCTTCAACAAAGCCCGATACGTGACACTAGAACCGCCTTACCACCCAAGGCAGTGATGTTCCACTTCGATTTTGCGGAAAATTGGACAGTAATCTTCCCATCCGCAGTGCAGAGTTTTCATTGGAAAAAAAACTCGAGTGCCTCTCTTCACATGCGTGGTTCGGTCCACGCAAGGCACGCAAAGCTTTGCCGTTGTCAGCGATGACACGACACATGACACAGCTCACGCTCTTCTAGCCATAGAGGCCATAGAAGAGTATGCTGATGAACATTACCCAGTCAAAAATCGTTTCCAATTGCACGAACTGTCTCGGAGGCCGTACTCTTCGGCAAGATGGATCTTTTCAGTCACTGGACACGGAGAAAGCGCTTGTGATGGAGTAAAGATGGTGTTTTTAAACACCACACAAAGCTCACGAACTTGAGATCTTCGCTCAACTCAACGATTGTCACCGCTAAAGACTTTGTGGAAGTGCTACGTGAAAAAGTAACAAATGTCTGCGTGCTCCACCTGTCTGCGGAACGGGTTCGAGAGTTTCGTGCGGTGAAGCAAGCAGAGGGGACCACCGTAAAACCTCTGAGAGGAATCCAGGCATCTCATCTGTGGAAGTCATCATATGCCGAGAGGCCGGATGTATAAATGGCCACTCGCGCAACTGAGAGTTTTAAGCTTATGTATGCATAGTTAGCGAATTTGCAGAATGGGGCCGTTTTGTTTTGTGAATTGTAAGCTAATTAATGGTATTCCAGCTCAAAGTCCCTTTTTGCGTCAGTTATACTCACCCCCTTTGGAAAAAGAATTAATAAATATAAAATACATGCCAAGACTAAAGCTCAAAATGTTTGGTGCTGTGTGGCAAAGCCGCTATGACGAAGACGTCAGCTCGCTCTGAGTAAAGGTTTGTCGTAGCTTTCCCCATTTTGAGGTCATATGTTACTCAATGTTTTGCCATCACAAGTTAGTTCAAGTCACTGCAAAGTTCCAAGGGGAATTTGAAAAAAAATGAAAGGTGGAGTTTCTTAAATATCGACGCCCAATCTTGCCACATTTTGAGAAATCAGCTGCGTTTCCGCGTTAATAACAAAAATAAATTTAATGGTGGGCATATTATTTTTACATATTCGTAAAGAATATATAAAGACGCGCATTTTGATATGTTTTGTGAAGTATTATAAAAAATGGTTTATTTTCAAAAAAATTGTGAATATGTTGATAAAACGCGTTTTTATGCTATGCTTGATTTTTTTGTTTCCATATATAACTACTCGATGGTAGAGACAAAACTAAAATTTTGAGCAGTTGCCGGCTATTGAAGGGTTCGGCTTATAGCATTTCGGAAGATTTTTCCCCACGAGTGCAACAAGTTCGAAAAAAGCTATGGGAAAGTGCCAAAGACCTACGGAAAAATGGCGATAAAGTTATCTTGTCTTTCGACAAAATAAAAATAAATGGTAAGGCTTTTCGCTGGGATGACACTGCGAACGAAAGAGTGCCACTAAATTATACCAGGCAAGGAGATACTAATTGACTACGGGCCATTACCCCCCCCCAGTTCTAGACCGGTTTCCGTCATCTGCTACCAAAAATAATCCTTGTACTGTAACTAATAATCCCCGCGCTGTAACTAATAAACCGCTTAGATTAATTAACCTAAACGCTAGAAGCATTGTAAATAAAACGGTTGAATTCGAAGATATAATTCTCAGTTATGATCCCGATGTAATAATTGTTACAGAGACTTGGCTAACGGATAGTATTTCTGATATTGAGATTGTTCCGCAGTCTTATAAAATCGTTCGTAAGGACCGTTCCTCCCGGGGAGGGGGTCGCAATCGTTATCAAAAATAGCATTGATTTTTTTCAGCTAAATACGAAGTTTACAGCTGAGGCTCTATGGGTGAAACTTTTTTCTATAACTCGTTTATTCTTGTTGGAGCTGTTTACAGGCCACCAAGTGCTGGCATAGCTGTGATGTATGAACTTCAAGACTTCTTACAGGAGCAATCTAAAAGTTTCATGAATATAATTATGGGGGAGACTTCAACCTCCCAAACATCGATTGGCCTTCGATGACCACAGTGGCCTCTTGTAAACATTCCGATGCTTTAATTGATATTGCCTTCGCTTATAATCTAACACAAATAGTGTCAAGTCCCACTCGCATCACAGATTCTACTAGTTCGATTCTTGATCTTGTTTTTGTTTCTCAGAATTTGTATGTTGCTGATGATCACTGTGTGGTCACAGAGGGCTTATCCGACCATCTTATGGTTGTTTTTGATTGTCCGGGACTTGTTCCCAAACGTTGTCCTGATAAAAAATCGGAGTTTAAGGACTATAATAGAGCACAAGACGAAAGTATAATAGATTACCTCGAGCTATCGTTCGACAGATTTGCTGATAGGGCTTCAGTTCCGGGATGCGATGTAGACGAACTATGGTGCACTTTTCAAAATGCGGTGCACACGTGTATAGAAAGGTTTGTGCCATCTCGTAAGAAGCGATCTAAAAAGAATAACCCGTGGATCACGAGGGAGATTTTACAAATCAAAAGGAAAGCCAATAGGCTAAGCAGAAAACGCGGAAACAAAATAGAATTGACTGCCTTACGTCATAAATTGAGAACATTAATTAAGAATTCCAAGTATGAGTATTTCAACGTTAAAATGTCGAACTTCCTTCGTAACGATCCCCAGAAGTTTTGGAGACATATATCCGGTTCAAGACACTCGGTTAACAGGATCATTAATCATGGGAGAGAATTTGTTGATAATAGTTCAATCGCGAAGATATTTAACGACTACTTTGCCTCTGTGTACACCACTAGTGACAACTTCGTTCCTGAGTTCTCAAATAAACTCGCTCACGTACCAGACATACAAATATCAGAGGAGGGAATATTCTCTGCGCTACTAAATTTGAATACAAAAAAGTCTTGCGGTCCAGACAAAATTCCTAATGTTTTCTTAAAAAGGTACGCCGAGTGGTGTTCTAAATTTCTGTTTCTAATTTATAGCAGATCGCTAGAGAGAGGGGTGGTACCTAAACAGTGGAAAGTGGCAAAAGTTATACCCATTCATAAGAAAGGAGATAAACATGACGTATCGAATTATAGGCCCGTTTCCTTGCTCTGCTCGTGTAGCAAGGTTCTAGAGCATTTTTTATTTAGTCATCTCATGTCACATTTTGAATCGAATAATTTTTTATCAGAGAGCCAGCATGGTTTCCGGCGTGGCTACTCTACGGTAACTCAGCTCCTTTATATAGTAAATGAACTTGCAAAAGTCGTTGACAAGGGTGGGCAAATGGATGTAGTATTCCTAGATTTCGCCAAGGCTTTTGATCGCGTGTCACACAGCAAACTACTTATCAAGCTAAGAGTGATACTAGGAAACGATAAGCTCTTGCGATGGTTGGATTCTTACTTGAGCAACCGTCATCAGTTCGTTGAAGTAGGTGGGGCTTGTTCCCCAATTGTATCAGTTATCTCGGGCATTCCACAAGGATCGGTGCTGGGCCCACTGCTCTTTCTTGTTTTTCTAAACGATTTGACGGTTGATGACAATATACACTGCCGGTTTTTCGCAGATGACTGTGTGCTTTTTACTGAAATAGCTTCAAGCAATGACCAACTTAATTTAAACAAGTGTCTGTTTTCCATTTCTCAATGGTGTAACGAATGGCAAATGTTGCTAAACAGCTCGAAAAGTGTACAAATGAGAGTAACGCGCAAAAGGTCACCCTTGGAATTTACCTACTGTATACAAAACTCCCCTTTACAAGTTGTGCACGAATTCAAATACTTAGGTGTCATTATCTCTTCGAACCTCAGTTGGAATAGCCACATATCCTGGACTGCTCAGAAGGCATCGGCAAAGCTATGGTCATTGAAGAGGCGGCTGAAGCACTGTACCCCTGCAACCAAGCTTGCAATCTACACGACCGTAATTCGACCTGCTTTAGAATACGCGGATGTTGTTTGGGACCCTGCGACAAAACTTAATATTGATCGACTCGAGGGGGTACAAAAGAAAGCACTACGCTTCATTTACAACGAATACAGAAGAATGAGCTCTATCACTAACTTGTACAATAGGTCGAAAATTGAGCTTCTTTCAACCCGGCGCAAAATTAACCGTTTAAAGCTTTTGTATACCATTGTACATGACTCATCTCGCCTTTCATTCGACAGATTTATGCAATTTAACACATCCCGTCACACAAGACATAAGCACTCCAACACAATTGTTGTACCCTACAGCAGAACCCAATGTTTAAAAAACAACTTTTTCGTACGAACCATTAACGAATGGAATAGTCTCCCAGCCAACATTACCAATGTCTCGTCCGTTCAGGAATTTGCTTCATCATTACAGCGTTATTTCTCAGATGTGCAGTCCTAGATGTTTTTTTCTCTTTCACTAGCGTGTTATGTGGTTTTCTTCTTGTGTGTTGCCCTGTGTGCCCTCTCCTGCCTTGGCTGCCAAATGGCAGCCGGTAGTATGTATAAATAAAAAAAATTTTTTATTGATATTGTTAATTTTTTGTGTATGTGTTGTACATCTTTTGTGAAGTGTATTAAAAAAAATTATGGTAAGGTGAAAGTTTCGATGAGAAAATGACGACTGTGCAAAGTAGCATCTTGAAATCCGCTCAATTTCCATGACTTTAGCTTCTCTATTTTATATCTCAGCGAGAAAAAATGTTGCAGCGTTCATATATAACTGGATGTTCCACCCAAGAACATGGCTTTCATAGATATTTTTCGCAAAAATATCTAAATTATGACCCGGACATTCATTGCATGAACTGACGTGAAATCACCCAGTTGTTTAATTTGAAAACGACCCCTAAAATAAGTTGGGCTCAGGCAATTAATATCTTCCATTAATAGTCTGCCATAGTTTTGAATCTATGAGTGATGCGAACAGGTGCCAGGATCTCACCTTGTTGCGTCCTTCTTTCTTAATCCAAATGGGCTATATTGTACACTACTTAATGTTCCCGAGAATCTAAGTTTTTTTTTTTTTAATTTTGGTTTTTGAAAATTAGGATTAAGATTTATTTATCTCATTATGTTACCCTGTGCTAATGAATACATAGCATACTACTCCCAATAGTCAACTTTTGTGACAGGGAAATGTTCTCGAAATTTAACATTATCGAATTCGCAAAATATCTATTACGCGAAAAAAAAAACTGATTTACAGTACACCTTCATATAAGAGTTTCTCGCCACACAAGCACTGTAAACATGTAATGACAGCCGAAATAAAAACAAGTTTTCTTATTCATATATAAACAAGGAATCTTGAGTAATCTTGAGCTCTTACCACCTGTATATCGCACCTCATATCTTATTCTATGAGTATACCTATATGCAAATAGCATCTACGCTTATGCTACATTTGAGGACCTTACACAAAAACTTAAACACATACATCAAAGCTAAAATTAAAGTGCAATAAAAAAAATTAAAGACGTTTACAATCCCCTGTACCTCCTAATTAGAGCGCAGCTCTTGAGGAGGAGGAGGGAAGGCACGGAAAGGAGGGTATGCCCCTCTTCCTCATCCGTAGCCTTCACTCCTCCTCTCCTCCTCTCCTGCTCCCTTCCCATTTAACGGGAAAGTTTCGCTAAATTCCCCGCTAAAGTTAGCGGGCAATTTTTCCCACTTAATTTAGCAGGGCAATTTTTTCCGCTACATATAGCGGGGAAATTTTGCCGCTAAATTTAGCGAGGAATTTGTTTTGCTAAAATTCGCGGGAAATTTTTTCGCTAAGTTTAGCGGGGAATTTTTTCCGCTAAATTTGGCGGGGAATTCTTTCCGCTAATTTTAGCGGGAAAATGTTTCCTCTAAATGTAGCGGGAAATATTTCCGCTAAATTTAGCGGAGACATTTACCCACAATGCGATGCTCGGTGACGTCACTAGTGACGCACACCTGACGTCACATGTGACGTCATTATGGGAAACGTCCCACAATGCAACGCGCGGTTACGCCGACACCGACGCTAACGCCGCTCAAGCTGGAAACGGGCACCCAAGAGCTGCGCTCTAAAATCAAGTGCACAAACTCAGCAGGCTATCATGCAGGTTGGAGAAGCAAATGGTAAGTTTGTTTATTGTAAGATGTCCGCTGAACAATGTGTTTATCCGCTAGAAGCAGCTTCCAAGATGGGAGATGGTGACCTAAGCCTTGCCCGAGTACATTATTAATTCGAGAATTTATTTATTTTTAATGCGCATACAAGAGGACCGTCACATGGGTCCTATAAACCATTTATATATAAATATATTCACGTGTCTACATTATTGAATATCACATTCGAAGTAACTACCAAAAATACAACTGGCGGCCTAACCTGTGGGACTTTTTTTCTATTAATATCTCGTTTTCAGTTTTTTGACCACACTTGTTCTATAATGGAGTCCTGCGAACAAAGAATGGGCAAGACAGTCGAAGCGGTGAGTATAAATCTTGGACATAGATCAATAACATCTGAAATAGCTTCGACCTGTTCGAAAATGCAGTTGAGGTTACTAGACCGACAGCACCCATGTCGCGCTTCTGTCCCAACAAGCCACTTTCCACGACCCTCAAATGTAGTCAGTGATCTTCTTATAGACTCGTATATTCCGCGTAAAAAAATGATTGAGTAAGTACGACCTCCTTTTTCTTAACTTTTTTTTCTTTTTTTTAAACACGGAGCTTATAGCAACTTAGGTAAAATGCTTTTGTAAAGAAAGACCATCACACAGAATGTGCGTCAGCGCTCGGCTAAAACTCGTGTCCTCACTGCTTTAACACGAGTCTCAGCCGAACGCTAATGCAGTACCCGTGTCCAAAAGAAAAGTACAACAAATGACTCAGTTGATTAAAAAGCGGGAGTTTAGTCTGCCAGAGTATGGCGACATTGTTACCCTCTCCAGATGAGCAATTTAGCCGGTGCAGTACGACTGCTATCCTTGGATCTTTAACGTACATCACGTAGTAGTGATATGCGACCGCACGCCGGTGTGATGCTCATCCAGATCAAAACGGGAAAGAGAGAGAATTACACAGAATTAAAAAAAGAAACAATTTAACGTTCGTGGTTGGACAGCGGAGTGTCGGTCTGCCTTGTAATGTGCGGCGACGTTTGTTTACGCTGTAGTTGAAAATTTTAGCTAGTGCTGTACATCTGCTAGCCTTTAATGTGCATCACTCAGTAGTGATAAAGTCAGGATCACCCGAATTCAACTTGTGCCCAACGCTGGACCTTTGGTAAGTGAAGTAGTAAAGGAGGAAGTAAATTGGAAAGTAGGCTTGCATTCCCGGATAAAGGGTACTCCTCTGTGGCAAAGGTGCTTGATACCTCGGACGAACTAGAGTTACTGGTTGTTCCCAGAGTGCACGCAGACTCTCCAAACAAAGGACGCACGCTGTAAATCACTTCGTTTGAAACTGCCGCTGGAAAGGTCAATAACTTAAAGGGGCACTCAAGTGGTTTTGAGTTCGTGTTTTGATGATGACAGCTGAATTTAGACGCCCTAAGTATCCCTAAAAACCAAAAAGTATAGTCATACGGTGATTATTTCTTTAATAAAAATGTAATTGAAGGCCGCCAAACCTCGGATCCATCCGAAAACGAAACCACACTCATTGGTCCTCGCACGCTTATCAAAAGGATCTCGGGCCAATGGCGTTGGACGACGTTCTGTCGCGCAGTGATCCCGAGGTAGCCGCATCGGCCGAACCTCTTTGTCATTCGAGCTTCGATCATGGCGGAGTTCTCTACGCTCGAGGACCTGACGCCGTTAGAGGTTGAAATTCTTCGGCGGACAGCCGACCTGGGGATGATTTCCTATGACGCCACTCCGACGTGCGATGTGGACGATAGCAGCGCTTCGGAGTCATGTTCGGGTTCCGAGGACGACGAAACGCAGACCTTTTCGGGCGTTCTTCGATTTGCGGTTGGGGCAAGTCGTAACCAAACCAACGTTTGACATCGCAGCGTTACCTCTGGTACGTGATGTCAAACGATGTCGCCACGTTGACTTTCGCCTCGGGAGGACGGGGAGAAGGCTGGTTCAGACATGTGCAACGAGCGCGTACCTACGACTGCGTCAGTTGCAACCGGAGCGACCGGAACGACCGCTCTGCGCCGCGCGTACACACACCTGCAACCACTACAACAAGCGCAGCGGGTCGTCAGCACGGCGACCGCTTCTATACGCCGCCGTCAGCTGTTTCAGCGGCCCCTCTAAAAGAGGGACGCACTGCTACTCAATGCCGTAACAGAATATAGACAGACAGTTTTCTATAGCCTAAAGCTTTATTATTATTTTTTCTTGATAGGCTTGCAGGGTACAGTGGATGAAAAAAAGAAAATCAAAAGATGCAGTACGCCGTCTTGGACGATCACGACTCTAATACACGACATTGCAATAGTACAAATATCGCCACACGCCTTTTCTACGATTATAAAAGACAATGTAATCTTAGCAGCGATATATAGCAACGTAGAAATATGATTTCGTGATCAGATAGACGTTGCGAGCGTTCAGGATTGCTAACACTAATCACTTTTCTCCGGTGATGAAAACGCGTGAAAATTCGCATCCTTTATACGGTACGCGCCAGTAATACCTTGAACTTGAGCACACGCATGAAATGCGCCAAATAAGAAATCCGGGCGATGTTCGAGGACACAAATGCTTAGAAAGCACCACTGTAGTCGAAGTAAACAAACACGACGGCACGGGCGTTTCTGCTGTCTTGAGAGTGCCGCCACGACATCGCCGCACGAGTAGGTGGATCTTCCCTTCTAGTACGTGCTGGGTTATCATAGCGACACACGACGAAAATTCACAGTCAAGGATAGCGCTTTTACGCGGAACGATGAGCTTTCACCACGCCGTCCACGTCGACGATCACCACCGACGCCATGTTTGCGGATAGAAGGAGCCGGCCTGGCCGGCCCGCGACCGGCACGACCGGCCTGCAACCCGCGCAGATACGTGCGCTTCCGCGCATCCCGGGGGAACGGGAAATTCACCCCCGCGGAGGAAGGCAAGGAGAAAACGTAGACCCTCGTTTGTGAAACGATAATTGCAGTATCGCGTATTCTAAACTAGAAATATTTTACGTCTTGTGAAATTATCATGCACAACATATTTAAACGAACTGAAAATTGTTTCTTTAACGAAACTTTACAAAGGCCGCCAAAATTTTCAAACATACGATAATTTCATTGGTCCTCGCAAGTACAGAAAAGAGTCCGCACGTATTTTATTCCTGCGTGATTAATAGGCGGTTCTGCCTTCTAAAACTGAAGATACTCATTCACTGACACTTCCTTAACGCCATCGCACCAAAAAGTAGCTTCTCCAAAAACCGCTTGAGTGCCCCTTTAAGGCAGTCGAGTTCGTACATCGAGGTGTTTTATTATGCCGATCGAATCTCGAGTGGCGTATATCCCACTTTCGACGTGGTGGTAATGGTGTGTCATTGAGGTCTTGCTTCCCCTACGTTTTCCTAGCCCGTGGAAGCTGCCATTACCAGGAAGTGATCCCTGATGAGGGCTGTTGTGCGGGTTTGCGAGCCCACGGTGCAGGTTACCCCAGTTTAACCCAGCGTTCGACAAAATACTCGATAAAAGTATTTAAGTTACGTTACTAAATACCTGCTTCATAAAGTATTTAAAATACTACTCAAGTTACTTTTACTGCAAAGTACCTTGAGTACAGTACAAATACTTAGAAATGTAATTCAATTACATTTGAAGATACTTCCGCATTGCTTAATTTGTATCGACGTCATTGACAACGACAATTATACAGCTGCGCAAATCTGGTTTACCAGAATGGTTTATTAGCATGGAACAAAACAAAACGATAAAAGATAAAGAACAAAAACATCGTAGGGCTATTTTATGCATTTCAACTATAAGGAGCAGGATATTGTCACGAACGACAAGTGATGATGCGGCAGAATAACTGAAAAAACTAAAAGTTTAATGGGGCGAACTTGGGCCTGAAACAAAATAAACAAAGGCTAGTGTCGCAGGTGTCGATGTCGGCGAAACAGGAGGATCGAGCGCTGGGACGAGACTGACTCCGGACCGCCACACGCAGCACCTCTTGTACCCGCTTAGGTTTCTGGAACATTCGGCGTAGAACGTTCTTTGAGTAGAACATTCGTAACCTGATCAGACGACAAGGTTCTTGAACTGACGAGAATGTCAAGTTGAAAGAATAAATAAAAGGAGAGTCCGCTCCCTGGAATCGAACCCGGAGCCTCCGAGCGAGAGCGAAGCGCGGCAACCATTCGGCCACGAGCTCGCTCGGTAACGCGCCTGGCAATACCCCAATATGGGGAGGGGTTCCGGAAGAAATGTCCCCGGGAGAAACGTCCTCGGAAAAAAATGTCCCCAGAAAAAAAAGTCCCCGGAAAATATTTCCCCGGAAAAAAAGGCCCAGGTAGAAAGTAAGAAAAAATGTCCCCAAAGGACATCTTTTCCACTGCCGTACGATCCGCTTTTGACTTTTGTGTGTAAATCTAGAGTCTGTCATTTCATTCCTGATTTTGTAACATTGCATCTCAACTGTTTTTGTTTGTTTTTCATTGTAAATTAAACATTTATAAAACTTCTGGCCAAAACCAAATAATTGTCTTTGAGGAAATTTGAGAGGTACTTGTGTATCATTTCAAATTGGTAAAAAGCGCGACACTTAACACGAACAAGCGATCGCTAGTTTTTTTAAATATTTTTTTTCATAAACACAAAAGGTTAATTGTCATCAAAGTTATTATGGGTACTGAATGTGCTTATTTTGGGGATATAATGCAGACGGCAAAATTTCGTTCCCACTAATACTCTTTCTAAGTAAAATGTGAAAATACGCCGCTGTCATGTTCGCGCTAACAGTGTCGCGATGTGTACCTCGAGGAATCGTATATTTCCCTATTTGTTGGGGCTGTTTTTTCCTACGTGCCACACGGTGTCTTTTGGCCCAAGGACGTACGACCGGACCGCCCGAGAGCCATGAGGATCAGGGAAACCAAGAGTTCCTGTATACGCTCCCTACGGGAGCCAGAGTTCCGCGTTCATCCCTGTAGCGCCGTCTTTCATGCACATCATGTTGATCCTGCTCCTCACGTGACTGAATTCGGCGAATAGCGGCGCCGCTGTTCGAGGCGCGCGGCGCGCTCAAAAGCAGGGGTACGCACGGCGGGGCGCGTACAACGTCTACTTTCCTGCACGACACTTGATCCGGCTATTCATGTGATTGGATCTCGGCGAATAGGCGGTGCGGCGGCACGTGGAAAACGGACGCGCAACTCTGGCTCCCGTAGGGAGCCTATACAGGAACTCTAGGGAAACCCAGAGATAGAAAATCCTTTGGGAAAATTTTTCCTACTTTCCACCTGGGGCCCTTTTTTCCAGGGGACATTTTGTCCAGGGACTTTTTTGGGGGGGACATTGTTCCCTATACACCAACGGGAAGGAGATCAGACCGTGACGCCCCGAACGGTTAACTTTAGAGCTACACGAATGGGGACAACAAATACAATGACTCAGCACTCGGCTAACATGACCGAATGCGGTGTCAGCGTTCGGCTGGAGTTCGTGTTCTCCTGTGAGTTCGAGGGGGCTCTTTTGTGCATGAACAATGCAGCATGCACGGTGCCCAGTTCAGCACAAAAGCCGAAGTGGGTCAAGCTCGCATTCCCTGACGACTGCTTTCGGGAGAGATCCTGAACTTAACGTCACTTCGTTTATAGGTAGTATTTTTACATTACACTGTGTCCCGCGCTCCATTGAAGAAGATGATATGGACATTCCCACAAGGCCTGTGGGCATGTGCACAGGCCTTATGGTGGGTGAACACCGAGGTGTGGGGACAACAAACGGTACAGAGCGCATCGCCAATAGTGACATCGCTGAATATCTCGCCCTGCGGCGCACTTTAGACGCATCGTTTAACTAAAATCCATATTCCCTATTAGGGGAGTTCACTATAAACGAAGTTGGGATACGGATAGGAGTGGACGGATAACAAATAAAACTCACATAATAGCCACGGCAGGGGTCGCACCTTCTTCCTTCTTCAAGTAAATTGTGTTCAGAAAGCCACTAAACGTTGGGGGACGCATTGTTGGCATTTTGAGAGGTCATCTAGCTCTTAGTTCATTCCTGTCCTGTTCTCTGCTTATCAATGTTCGTGTACAGACAGGGTTCGCGAGAGCAGTAAGTGACGGACTGACGACGAAAAGAAACAAAAGAAAACCTCGACGTTTTGCCGTAGCGGGGTCAAATAGGGTATACAAGCAAAACAATTTTTTGTCAATTTTTTTTATTTCTTATTTTCTTGAAACTCAAGTCTGCACTGTTGTCGTAAATCGTTTCCTGGTCTGCGTTGCGCCTCAGTGTGGCAAGCTTTACTTCCGTAAAACCACCCCTTTTGTTTGAGGATTTCTTGGGGAAACTCTAGGAAACAAAAGGCGCCTTTGGGAAGGCGAGGGGAAAACCTTCATTGCACGAACTTTGGGCTGAAATATGAGTCACAATCGGTAAACAAGCGATGTTTTCACGAGCTCAATCAAACTCACCCCAGCTAATCGGAGTTAGCAACAGGATTTGGTTGCTCCAAAGAATGTTCACGTTTGCTCGTGCCACGCCCACGCCACTTCATACCGAAAAACTCGGAAAATGGCGGGATGTCAAAAATGTATTTGAGATAATGAGTACAAGATACACAGAAATGTAATTAAAATAGAGTACCAAATAATCTCGATCAAAAGTATTTGCAAGATGCCAAGATACTTGAAAAATTATTGATGAAATACAGTATCTTGAGTACAGTATTTAAGATAGGCACATGTCTGGTTTAACCTACAGGCGGTTCACAGTTCCTGCGTCCCGCAGAAAGGCCGCACGTACTTTGGATGTTCTTTGTCACCTCCGTCCGGGTCCGCCTGGGAAGAGGATGTCTACTAGGGACACAGGGCTGCCTTGGTTGATCTTTTGATTCAACACTGCTCTGTGAGCTTTGTACATCGGGCTAACATTTATGGAGGAGGCTCTGCACTGTATCTTCTACCTCTTCACGGGTGGGGCTTTGAATTCCGTCGCTTCACCATCCTGGCAATACTCCGTTCCCTTTAAGCTGATACTACAGCCAAAACTGCATGCACAAGCTAGCACGAGCTACTGGCTTTGAGGCGTGCCTTGCTGATCGCGAGCGCTCGTTCCGCGGACTAACGTTCCAAAGCCGCGACCTCGTGCTCTTGCGCTTGCTGCATTGGCTGCAGTCTGAGGTTAAGAGTGAACGTTGTATTTGCTAAGTGCGCGACCAAAAAGTGTCGCTGTGATCGGCCATCCACGACTGGCCAAACGCTAACCATGACGTCTTGAGTAGGGTTAATTCTACTTTCATTCATGAAACTAAGAGGAATGTCATACCGTCAACTTTGACGGAGTTGGTTTAAAGGAGCTGTGCAACGATTTTAACACCGAAAAAATTTGCATCTTCTACTTTTTACTGTTTACCTTGTCACAAAAGACAGAAAACGAAATCCCAACATTCTTCGAAATATTGGGATTAAGCCGCGAAATCGCAAGGTAAAAATTAGAATATTTCCCGACCTGCAGCCGCGAGCGGCGGCCATGAGAACCACGCGGCGTGACGTCACCTGGGAACTTGTAGAAAGATAGCAAGTTGTGCAAACACGTGCTCCATAAAAGGCATTTTTTCGATAAATCTGGTCGTTCCAACATAAATATAAATGCGTCAAAAGCCTGGTATCATCGGCAAAACTTTAATTTTACGAAGTTCTAGTGGCGCCTTCTATCCGAGGTCAACAAAACCGTCAGCTCTCTCTGCTACCGCGAACCGCCGCCAGAAGCCGTGGGGGGAGGGTGGCAGAGCCGGAAGGGGATAACCGGACCCGGACGTTGGCACTTTCCTCCTTTCGCCATGTTGATCGCGCGACGCAAGCACGTGGTCACGTTGATCGCGAGGGGGTGGGTTCTCGCCGCTCACTGATGGCTCTAGAGAGAGAAGGTTCACAGAACCCCGCGCGTCCCCTTTTCACGTCACAGCCAACGTGACTCGGAAGATGGTGAGGGAGTTGAGAGGTGCCGAAAACCTCAATCTTTGTAAATGTTTAAAATAAAAAAAGTGAAAGCCGTTTACAATCCCCTGTAACGCCGCATTAGAGCGCAGCTCTTGAGGACGAGGAGGGGAAGGTACGGAGAGGAGCGTATGCCCCTCCTTTTCATTCATACCCTCCGCTCCTCATCTCCTTCTCCCCTCCCATTTAGCGCGGGAACTTTTCGCTAAATTCCGGGCTATATTTAGCAGAGAATTTTTTCCGCTAAATTCAGCGGGGAAATTTACCCAAAATGCAACGCGCGGTGACGTCAAGTGTGACGTCATTATGGAAAATGTCCCATAATGCAACGCGTGGTTACGCCGACGCCGACGCCGACACCGACGCCGACCCGACGCGACGCCGCTGAAGCCGGGAACGGGTGCCTAAGAGCTGCGCTCTTAAACTGGGAAACGCAGGCAAAAGCGGTCTTTTGTTCCTTACTTCAGAAAGGTCGAGACACCAACTCCCAAATTAATTAAGCAAAGCAGTGATATTGTTTCACAGATCCTTTAAGGACGCAATGACTGCAAGCTTCGACCCTGCTTTTTTCACGTACCATCGAAATTGCCACTGAAATCGATAATTCTGCATGTGATGTCACAGAAAGAAAACATAAGAGGGAACCAGCGAAACATCTGGTCACCGATAGAAAGACATTCGTGTGCGCTGTATGTGCGCTTCGACGTTGCAGAAGAGTTATTGCCGCCCGATAGAGCCAAGAGACGGCACGTCCGGACTCCATCGCGCTCTCTCGGGCGGCCTGATGTAAGCCGTCTTGCCCTACGATCTTAGGGGAACTGCCGCCCTATATATTCACCGAGAGCGTATTGTCCTCCGTAGCCAATCAGGCATCAGCCCGTGATCTTGAAAGAATCAATACACAGAGCGCTGTCATAATAGGCCCTGGATTCCTTAGGCTGTCAGGGGCTAAAGGCCCGTTCACTCCCTTGCGACCTCTTAAAACTGGGTTCTTTGAAACCTCTTACAACGAGAGGACACACTGGCGTCATCTATTGGGTAGCAGTGTAAACTTGGCGGTCCGGCATATTTTCTATTTCTCTCACGCATTATCCTTTCTTTATTGGCTCGAAAAAATTTTGTCAACGTTATAAACGAGCTTTTCTTATTGTTATTACGCACATTTTACCTCGGAAATACCGCAAAAACTTCGCGCTTGTGAAATGCAGTTTTAGGGTCACCGCATAGATGGCGCTAGCGTGCCAGTGTGTCCTCTCGTCCTAAGAAATTTTAAGAGGTTTCAACTAGTCTTGGCTCTCTCGGTCGTAATCGGTTGCAAGAGTGTGAACGGGCCTTAAGCGTATACGTGAGCGATGTGCTACGCCAACATCTCCTATACTAACAAGGACAACGTGCTCGGAGACTAGCCCGTAGCACAAATGGGACGCGAGAGCTCCATCAGCGATCAGCTGGGACTCGCATTCGATGACCGTACAGGTGCGGGTTCCAGCCGACCGCCGACGCAGCAATCGTGTCCAGTCAGTACGCCTAAAGCCCCTTTATGCGGAAAAGTAGCGACATCCTCTGAAGAATGCCGCCTGCTATCTTGGGCCAAACCAGGCGGCGCTCCAGTCGACGCGCGGGTGTAAACAAGCAAAACATAAAGATAAAAGTTGTGCGCGTCAGAGGAGGAGGGAGAATATGTCGCTACCCTTTTTATTCAAGGGCATTAAGTGTGCCATTCCGGATCCCGATTGATGACATATATAACCTGCAGCACCAACGCCTTGTTATGGGCCGGCCACATAATTTGCAGGATTGGTTTATGCGCAAAGAAGCTATTTTGCAGGTTTATGTGCCATTAGGGCAGGAATTATCTGCGAAAAGCGAGCAGAGATACGGAGATTCGCGGTATCTGTTCTGGAAATTGCGCATAAATCGGTTAAAAAACACGTTACTCTCAACGCTGAGCGCTATGATCGAGAATTAATTTTTTTTTATTCCCAGATGTTCTATTTGTGCTGGGAGTTGTGACAATTAATAATCCTTTTTTTAGATGATCTTGAGATGCGCCATGCCAGAAGGATTTCAACAATGGGTGAGAACTTCGGCACTTGGGTTATAAAAAGTGTTATTCCATCAAATAAAGATAATTTAAGAGACGTCATTGGAAATGAAGAAATGTTCTCCCTGGATTAGTTTATTGGCCGCGGCGCGTGACGTGGCGTGAGCGTTACATGATTTTCAGCGAGCTCATTTTGTGGAATTTACTATACTCACCTTTTTTTAATATTCATCTTTGCCCGCACATCCAAGGCGAAATCAGTGTTCCGTCGTCAGAAGTCGAAATAAGAAAAGCAGCTGTTATATGTAAGGAAACAAGTCTCTTCTTGTGCTATTTACCGAATGATTTCAGCTCTCAAGGGCTTGCCACAACAAAACTACACGAGCAAGGAAAGTCCCGCTCAGGGGAAACACCGCCTGTAGTCAGTTACAGACAACAGTCGTTAACGGGCAAAGAGGCCAGTATATGCTCCGCCTGCGGCACGAGTTTTCTGCCTTTGGTCACACTTCGATGAGCTCGCAGCCAAAGGGCAGTGACATAGCCCCCTCTGGGTGATTCCACGAAGGACCGAACCTGCAGGTTCACTCAACAATTTTATTTTTTCTGCTTTTTTTATATGTGATGTACACACGAATGAATCGCACGAAACTGAACGTTTTTTTTCTCTCTCAAAAACGTGTTTTTACTACGAGAAAAAAAAAATGTTTCAAGAATGCGCTATGGCCCTGCTCCCACCGCGGACTGCATTAGTTGCCGCCTTTGCGGTCCTGTGGAAGGCCGGCAAAAAGTAGTAGGCCAAAACCATTTCTTGTTTCATGTAACACACTGAAGTTTAAGACAACTGCATGCACTTATTATGTGCTTTATGAATTAAAAAATATATATAAAAAATTCATAACTTTAAACCAGGTGCAACAATACACTAAATTTCAGGCCTTCAACCTCAATATGTATTGCATCAGCGAGTTTGAAAACTACACATAATATAGGACGGGGCATCTAAATTATTCCCACGAAATATGAACTTCTGATAAAAATATCAATATAAAAAATTATTTTGAAGAAAACACATTAAAACAATACTTATATTGAAAAAAAACTAAATAAAGAAAAAAACGCTCTCGGTTTTAATAAAACTCTGGGGTACAGCTCTCCTTAGAAAAGGTAAAAAGAACGTACAAAAACATGTTGCACCATTTGCTTGGTACAAATGTTCTAAGCGGTCGAAGTGGTGATTGCGAAGCGTCTTGATTTCGGCGTTTTTCGCTTCACCCCGCGGCTTGGTATCTTTTTTTTTCTTTTTTTTTGTGGAAAATTATCATTTTTTTGCCGCAATAAAGAATTTTATGTGTTGTAGCTTGCTGTAATAAAAATATCTTTCCAGAATTTCTTTTTTCTGTGGTTGTTTATGGGCACTAATGAAAGTTTATGCTTCTTGATCGCGCTTGTACTTCTCATGTCTCGTTTATTAAAACTGTAGGGAATAAAAGAACGACGCATCGGGTACAAAGCAACGAGGCGCTTATGTTACGGCAAAGCCTAAGAGGAGGTCTATTTATATTTGCCAGGTGGTATACGTGGTTCGTGGTCGCTGTCAGGAGCTGGTAAGATATTTGAGCTCACGTTTACCGCGGGGCAAACCTACACATCCCCCTTCACTCCGCCGTAACATAAGCGCTCCGTACCCTTGTACCCGAGGCGTCGTGCCTTTATTCTTAACAGTTATAATACACGAGACTCGAGCAGTCTGCAGCCTAACTCCGGCATGAACAGTTGACCATGCGCTTCTTTCATTACGTCTAAAAACGTAACAACGACCTAAGTACGACGGCTCGTCAACGCTTCTTCCTGAAGTATATTTGAAAAATCCACAACTTTGAGAGCATCAAGATGGATTACTGCGACAGTTCAGCTAGACTCTTTTCGAATGCGCGGTGGCAGAGTTGGTGTCGGCGCGTCAGTGATGTCATCTGGACGTTTGTGTGTTTGTGCGTGTATGCCCAGGAAAGGCACAGATGCAGAGCTTGACTGCACGCGAACTTTGACTCTGCCCGGTTTGTGTCCACTGTCGTTGGTCGTCAGCGGGGGAACACCTCGGTCGCAACAGCATTGCGAAACCTCCGTGCTTCAGTTGGTTTGGCGGCGCAGACGAAGCAACGGGAGAAGCGACAGACGTCGCGGTTGTGCACTCAATGCACGCAGCACATAGCTCACTCAGAGCTTTTTGCGCCGATTACCTCCGCGTTCACAAGAAGGAGATACCTTCCAACCGAAATTTTGACAGTGTCAAGCTTCTAGATGTTGAAATTACTGCGGATGCTACATAACCAGATCTGGTAATTTGCAGGACACAGACAAGGTCTGACAGCACTGCTTTAGGCGCCTAAAGGCGCTCCTATCCCCATATGCCGGCACACCTGATGAAACCGACGAGACATTTCTTCAGAAAAAGAAGCAGTCAATGACCTGACGTACGTCCAAATTTCCAAAGTTTCTCCGTTGAAGCCACCATCTTCCACTCGGAAACGGCTCAGAAAATCCAAGGGGTAGAGAAAACAGGCAGAGATTGAAAAGGAAGTTTTGACAAAAATACGCTCAAGTTTAAGTACATAGGCGATACTTATACTTGTGCGTATTTTTGTCAACACTTTCTTTTCATTCTCTGCCTATTTTGTCTTCCCATTAGAATTTCTGTGCTGTTTCCGAATGGAAGATGCTGGCTTCAACGGAAAAACTTTGTAAAGTTGGACGTACCTGGTCAGGCCGTCAACTGCTTCTTCTTCCTGAAGAAATGTCTCGTCGGTTTCTTCAGGTGTGCCGGCACATGAGGATACTAGATCTCCTTCTTCCTGAATAAAGAGCTCCTTGGTTTCATCAGGTGTGCCGATAGATGAAGAATAGAGGCACCTTCAGTCGCCCAAAGCAGTGCTGGCAAACATGGCCTGTATCCTGCAAATTACCAGATCCTGGTATCATGCAGATTTGACAGTGATTCAAAATCTAGAAGCTTGACACTGCGAAAATTTCTGTTGGAAGGTATCTTCTTATTGTGAACGCGGAGCTAATCGGCGGAAAAACCCTTGAGTGAGCTATGTGCTGCGTGCACTGAGTGCACAACGGCGACGTCCGTCGCTTCTCGCGTTGCTTGGTCTGCGCCGCCAAACGAACTGAAGCACGAAGGTTTCGCAAGGCTGTTGCGACCGAGGAGTTCTCCCGCTGACGACCAACGCCAGTGGCCACGAACCAGGCAGAGTCAAAGTTCACGTGCAGTGAAGCTCTGCATCTGTGCCTTTCCTAAACACACAAATGTCGAGATGACATCACTGACGCGCCGACACCAACTCTGCCACCGCGCATTCAAAAAGAGTCTGGCTGAACTGTCGCAGTGATCCATCTTGATGCGCTCAGAATTGTGGATTCTCCAAATATTCTTCAAGGGGAAGCGTTGACGAGCCGTCGTATTTAGGTCGTTGTTACGTTCTTTAGACGTAAGCAAAGAAGCGCATGGACAGCTGTTCGTGCCGGAGTTAGGCTGCAGACTGCTCGAGTCTCGTTTATTAGAACTGTAGAGCGTGCGATTCATTTGTGTGTACATCACATATAAAAAAAAACACCAGAAAAACTAAAAATGTTGAGTGGACCTGTAGGTTCGATCTCTCGTGGAATCACCCCTCTATACTCACAGAGCCTGGCAGTTCGACGACGGCGCCAGAGAGTGCCCGGTCGAAGATTTGGAGCGCGAGGATCTGGTAGTAAGCATCAAGGAGTCATTTCTCAGAGAACGTCGACGTGAGGCGCACAGCTTTTACGGCGGCGAGGACCCGAAACTCACTTGTTCGGCCGGGAGAAGTGTGTTTCGGCGTCTCGCCGCAGCGGGGTGCCAGCCACGGGGCTCTCCTCTCATCTGTTGTCTGCCCGCTCTGCCTTTCCCATTTCGGCGGCCGCTTCTCGTCGCGATCTGCCAGGCTTCGTCAGTACATAGGAGGCTATGGCGGAGCGCAAGTTCGTTTGCTTTTTGCGCAGGGGTTCCGGTGACGTCGGAAAGCCGAGCTCCGATTAGCTCTGATTAGTAAGGATACTGGGTAGACTTCAAGGCAGCTGGCCATGCAGCTAGCATTGATGCCTACCCACTACCCTTTCAACCAGAGCCCATCATTGATCGGCATTTAGATGTCCACCCAACCCCTACGCAAGAAGCAGACTAACTTTCGCTCCGCACTTTGGTTGTTGGGCTGTCATCGACTAGAGTCACCGACAAGGCGAGAAGCGACGTCTCTTTCAGAATGCCGGGCCTCCAACAAGCGGTCCTTCCCCGTCCGCCTTGCTTTTGCCGGGCGTATACGCTCGAGGTTCATGGGGCACCGAAGAATCCTCGTGGGTATATAAGCTCGCGCTGGAGGCACGCGGCAACTGAAACCCCTCTTGCCGTTCTCATCGTATCAGTGATTGTAGAATAATTAAGTAGAAGTGTTGTCTTACTTGCTCTGTCCTTCGTGTTGTCTTACTTACTCTGTCCTTGTCTTGCGGCGCATTTTGTCAAAATAAGTCATGTACCAACTG